>VXBL01003769.1:527740-583863 GCA_013400195.1 Aramus guarauna | reverse complement strand
AAAAAAAAAAAAAAAGTATATAGGTTTTCTTATAATTTATTCACAGTAATTTCCTTATGTCACA
Organism: Aramus guarauna; assembly: GCA_013400195.1. Classification (NCBI taxonomy): domain Eukaryota; kingdom Metazoa; phylum Chordata; class Aves; order Gruiformes; family Aramidae; genus Aramus; species Aramus guarauna. Next base: position 583,799 of record VXBL01003769.1, on the reverse strand, counting down.
GTTACTGTCTATGCAGCAGAGATGATTGAACTGCTACACTTAGCACAAAGACCTAGAAACAGATCTTCATCCTAGTATCCTTATGGAGATCCAATATGCAAAAAAATAAAAAGTGATTTGAACATCTGCTACTTGAATTCCTTACTAATCTGCCAAAGAGAATGCTTGGGATTGTTTTTAGCAATAAGAAAAATACACAGTGAGTTGGAAGACATTGATAACACTTGAGCAGAACAGCTCTTCAGCACTCTGATGAGATGAGTTACTGTACAGATGGCTTCCATCATGCAAGTCTTTTCTGTTTATAGGGCTGCAGGTGGTAGAGTGGGAAACAGGGTAAGTGGAGGAAAGGTTAGGACTCCAAATCTATTGTAGCAGTTCACCAAGTAAAATCTGTCCCTGCTGAATGTACTAGCTGTTTATCAGCACTGCCATCTAGAGCTGCGTGAAAAAAATTCACTGCAGACAGCAGAAATGGTGAAATTAGATCTTTCATTATTTAAGAATATCGTACATAGAGGGAAACATAGACATCTTGCACTTTTTGTTATCTTAACCACAGCATCCAGCAACTGTGTTAAGGGAGCAAGAGAAGCTGGAAAAAAGAAAATGAAAATATCTCTAAAATATTCAAATAGCCTTGGCTGATTTTCGTGCTTGGCAAAAAGAATTCATAAGAGTTAGTACAGTACACAGGTTAGCTTCCCCTTTGCAGCACAACTGAAATTTGCATTCTCCTGATTTAGGACAATTTTGCTGCACCTATGGGCTAGGTATTTTGTCTGTTATGCATCCAGTTTAAAATACTTTGATCCACACAGTAATCACACAGCTCTTTCACTGAAGTTTCAACTCCCCTGGGGTGATTTTAATCATTCAGGAAGTTAAGAGTGCTGAGGAGGTATCACAAGTGCTAGTGACAGTCAGAGATCCACTGAAATAATTTGATAATTGTTGGAAGTTTCAGGAAGGGTAGGAAAAGAGCCAAGCAGGAGTTATGGGGAAGCTTGGAACTTTATGATGCTCTACAGATCTCTTTGTCCAGTAGAAAGGATGGGTATCTTGCTTTCTTTGCTACCATGTTGTTATTTTTGCACACAAATGTAAAACAGCTGTGCTCTATGTATCTTCTGCACAAGCTGGGGAAATTAACACCTTTTTCAGTTACATTACTTTATTAATTTAAGCAAGGATTGTAGGTTATATCTACAGGAGTGAAAACAGCCTATTTTTCAGTCTAGGACAGACTTTCAAGACAATGGAGAGCAGAAACACAAGTTCTTTTCTACCTAATCCTTGAAATATTATTTAATATAATGATTAGCTGTAAGGCTTTTAAATAGTTGTAATATAGCCAGAATCCACAAAAGCAATAAGGCGAATATTTTCAAAAGTATCTGGGTGCCTAATTCTGAGTTTTATGGAAACAGTATGTATCTAATTGCCCTGAAAAACTGGCTTTTTAGTCACAACTACACTGCAATGTAGTGTAGCACTTGTAAGAATGTTTCTAGGCATTTAAGCTCTATGTCATCCTATAGGTGTTTATATCCAAAGTTTATCACACACCACACCATATCCCTGTGCCCCTTGCTGGTGGGCATGGCCAGCCCCTCTCAACATACACAGTGCAGCAGACATAGTGGCATCACACTGACGTTACAGGTGGCTGTAGGAAGCTCATAAAGGGTTGGGAGCTTTGCTGAACCCAGTATATGTTCTCTGTAATGGCTGGGGACACCCCAAAAGACTGGCCTTCAGATGTGAGTCTGTTGTCATCCTCTGCTTCTGGATACAGCCTGTGTACACTGGGAGTCATGAAGCCCTCCAGATATGGCATAACCAGCAGAGGTTAGCCAGCTTTCCTCTGGGCAAGGGCGTGTTCACGCTCTCCATAATGAGCTGACCAAGGCAGGGTGTGAGACTACATCTCTTCCAGATATCTAATCCCAGTGCAAGTTGGCATCATCTGGAAGCCGGCTACATGACACTCAATACATTATCCACTACATCAATGTGGACACTCTCACTAAGATAACTTCATGTCTTTGGAGCTACCTACCCTTGCCTACTGCTGACTGGTACTACTGTGACCTGCAGTACTCAAGAAGTCTTTATAACCTTCTGATAAAAAGCATTCTGTGCAATAGTCCTTGACAAAATGTATTCTTGTCCAGTTACTCCAGAAGATGCCAAGAATATGACAGATTCATGAAATTTTAAGATATAGAAATGTTATCCTGTGACACTCATATTTAGGAATCTGGTCATCTTCATCTAAATAAGGCTGACACTTTCTTTTCTGCCTGATGACATGACATCCAGCAGCATGGGAACAGACAACTGCTGGTGACAGTGCCACTAGTGCCCTGAGGAATGTGAATGCATTCAAAGCAGGCTGACACCCACAGAAAATTCATTTTAGTTCTCAACTTCTGCCAGATCACCTTTAAATAAGCCTTAGGTGAAGTAAGGTGCACTATTTTCAGAATAAAATCTGAAAGTTCAGCCCTCAATACTGTCATCCAGTCTCTTTTGACCTTATAGAATATATTAGAGCCTCCTTTCATCTCTAAGCTATACAACAAATTGATTAGGGAAGAATCAGAATCACCAGGTGTTGGATCCAGCTTCTTGACTGGTATCTCAGGAAACTGTCTAGGACCCTAGCAACCTGTACATTACAGATAGCGACTCCAGGTAGGGAACAAATGTAGGTGGAAGCCCATGGTGTGGTAGAAGGCAATCCTCACCCTGGTGGGATGCCTCTGGCATGAGTGGTCCTGAGCTCCTAGCTGACATTGAATTATTATGTTAAATAAAGTAGTTCCCCTCTATTTTCCCTTCTACATTGAATGGCCACCTTGAGGCCAGAGGTATGGTTGGTCTCTAATCTGGTGGTAATAATATCAGCTTTCCAGATGGTGAGGTCCTAGGAAAAGTACGGTCATGGTCATGATTAAAAAAATAATGCAAAATGGAATAAATATTATAGGAATAAATTAAGGAATGGTAAATGTACCTTGATGAAGCCACTTAAAAGAGGAGAACGTGAACAGTTCTTATATGCATATCAGCACAGGTCCATGGTCAGGATATACAGACTCAGATATATAATTGACTTAACACAGGTGCTGTAACTGACTTTATGTGGATACTTAACTCATTGAAAACAGAGAATTAAAACATGTAATTAAAAAAAAAAAAGTTTATTTTGATAAGTTTTACATTGTATTTGTTATGAGATTAGAGTACAGAATAGGTCTGTTACAATGTTTTAGCTCATGCATGACACCTTAACAAGCTATAGTAATTTAGTGAAATGTCTGGGACTTTTCAGTGTTTGGAATCCTATTTTCTAACCAAAGTGTCCTCTCAGTGGAAATCTTCCCACTGTGCTTACTTACTAGTTAGATAGTATTTAGTTCCAAGAGCAAAACTCAAATATACCTATGTTAGCCTAAAATGCTATGCCTTTACACACCAAAAATGTCCTTCTTTTTGTCTGCTTGTATATTTGTTCTATTCAGGTGATGTGAAGCATACTGCTTTGGGAAAATTATAGAGAGCTCTGCCATTAGTATATCTGGTACTGGACCAATTTTTATGAAGTTTTGAGGATGGATGCTTGTGTGACCGATTTTGAACCAGATATACTTAAATATTGTTTACGGCACTGCACGGTATTTCAATCCATATACTAAAACCAGTATAGCTATTAACAAATTAAATTCAAAATAATGTTTTAACTTTGTCGTACATAGAGTTTCACAGATTGAGAAAGCTGAAGTCTGAAATTCAGCCTCTAAAATGATGTGCTTAAAAGCAAGGTTCGGTATGTGATTTCAGTCTGGTCAACCCAGTGGCTTAACATAACAATGTTGTTATCAGGGAGCCACATCTGAAGCTCGAATTTTTCACTCCTTTGGCTGTTCAGATTCTTTTGTATGGGGTTTAAGGCAGTTCTTGCTCTTTGACTAGTTGGTTATTTATACTAAGTTGAAGAGGAAAAAGATGAGAGCCAACTTTTGATGTTTACAGTAGAAATAATAAAAAGTGCTTTTCCCTTGTTGGACTATATTGCTTGCAGAGAGATGGAGCATTCAAAGAGAGGCAAATGCACATACAGCAGTTGAAACTCACTGTCACTGACAGGCTCTGAAAAGGTTGCTTCTTATTGAATAGCTGAACCTGATAAAAAGTACGGTTCCCTACCGACATCTAGGAGGTCATTAAAATTTCTCGAGCTGTTCCAAAATGCATAGTTCCAATTAAAGAGAAGTCTCTGTGTTCTTCTTCCCAGGGGTGAGCTGATAAACCAACAGCAAACCATTCTGGTAGTGGAAACAGAAGGAGCATGAGGATTATGCCAGAGGAGAGCATGGGTATAGCATAGCACACAGGGCCACACCGGTGAGGAGCCGGGCTCTCTCGAGCATTTCTGGCACCTGCTCCCAGAGACGGCTGCAGTTTTAACAGCTCGTTCTACCAGCGCAACACGAGCTGCCCACGATTGCTAGACTTTAGTAAACTTCATTATCATAAATCTTTAGTTTGTTAAATCTTGCTGCTTTCTTTAGTGGTTGTTTAAAAGTTTTATATCATGAGTACACTTTGTAGTGAAAAAAAAAAAGAAGCTAAAAACCGCTTTCTCTGGAAGAGGCTCAACAATTGAGACCAACAGTCTCATTAAATTATATTGCCATTTTTCAATATATACTTACATAAAAAGATTTTTTTTTTTTCATTTTTAAGCCAAAAACCACGATGAGTGGGAGACAAATAGCACAAAGATTAGGGAAGTAATTTCTGATGAAGTCTGGAGAATCCAAACTTCAACCACAGTAATTTTTCTTTCTTTTATTAACTTCAGCAAGCTTTGGTAAAATTCAGTCTGAAGAACTACAGTTTAGAAGTCTTCTAGCCAGACTTTGAGCCATTCATGTTCCTTGTTCAATGATCCTTATTTAACAGTCCCTCCTGGATATTTCTACCTAAGTTAGATATGTCCCAGAATGCATTGCCCTACATTCTCCCCGATCCCAAAAGTCTTTATCTTCTCTGATTCAAATAGGACAGATGGCCCAGAAGAGATTAACAGATCTCCTGAGACATATTTCATAAAAACTGGGAGGTCTGTTATAGTTCAATAGTTATGTGATCTTTATTCTAAAAAAGATATAATAGTTATGATTGGAACAGCTTGGACATTTCAGATTTTATTACCAATTAACCTTCAAAATCATGTAATGATTACAGACATAATAACTGACATTTTTTCATTTAGTATATAACGCAGAATAAATTTAGTGGTCTAAAATTAAACAGTGTAGTTTTAAAAAACCCTTCCCTTCTATTTCTGATTAAGCTCAAAATCTGTCAGGACTATTTATTAAGATTACTAATTTAGAGATCACATACAGTCAGCTACCGTGGCACAGTGAAAGTATCACTTAACTTCAGAATTACTGTGAGTCACTGTCCCCATGGTATATATATAGAGGTGGGGAAAAAAAATGCTTGTTTTAAATTCAGGATTCCCATCCCATAAGATGACCTGCTAATAAACAATGAATTTGTAGACATGTTCAAAGTTTCAGCTCTAAGCAGCAGCAAAGCTAAATTGTGAAGAAACTGTTTCTATAGATGGCTGGGGTTTTTTTTGTTTGCCTGTTTGTTTTTAATTTGGCATCTGGAGTGAAATGTGCCATGTTCTCACAGTATCTCTTTACATTGGAAGAAGCATTAAAAGAAAAGACAAGAAAAAGACAGAAATTCGTATTTGCTGTAGGACTGGCTAATCTGCTAGTAAAACACTAGTTCCCCTCAAGCAAATATAGAGAGCGTCAGAAAGCCCACAACTTTATTGGGGCAACCTTTAAAACAGTCATTACTTTCAAATATGGCATTAACCACTTCTTAGGGTGAATAAGAAAACAATAGTTCAGCAGGAGAGAGAAGTGAGGACTGTGCACTTGCACTACAAGGTGAGTCTTTATACTGTCGAAGCGTCTCTGAGATGGGAAATAAAGTGCAAAAATAGAGGAGAAATAATACAACAGGAGAAGATTTTTCTTACATCAGACTAGAAACCAAATCCTGATAGTATATGATGGTGAGATAGCTCTTTTTCCTAAGTTTCAAAGAAAAAGAATTCTCCCCCCAGCTGCTATTAATACTGTAAAAATCAGCCTGTGCGGGGTTAATGTAAAAACTACTGGCAATTTTTAGCACCACACTTGTTTGTGTCTCATTTGAATAAGGTGAGATGACATGATGTTAAAGAAGCTGACATTCAACTTGTCTATGATTTTCAGCCTAATCATAGCAAGCGAGGTGGCCCTTGTTCATAAATAAATGAAACTGTCTTCATGGAACATTTTGGTTTCATGCAATTCATTCTCATCGCTTATAAAAAAGCATAAAATGAGATGGATTTAAGGATTTTTACCTCACTAAACCAGGAAAGTTTTTTCTTCCTTTTTTGTATCCTTTCTATTTTTTTTAATTTTTTTTTTTTGTGATAACAGCGTTCTGCTGCTATTAACACATAAGTTATTGCATTTCTATATAAATACATTTTATCTCCAGAAAATAAGATGTTTCAACAACTCTTAAAAGGCAGTTACTGTTAAATCTTATAAAAACGAAGTTGACTTTTCTATAGTGGTAGCCATATGAAGAGTCAGGATAGAGTGTAAATAAAATCAAAGTAACTTCACTGTTTTCCCAATTGAAATGAGAAAAAAAAAATGTATTTTCCTCCCATTAAAAACTTATCTGATATTAATGCAGCTTCATGGGGGGGGAAAAAATTGTTGGAATAACTTTTACTGACCACAGACTGTTGACAGCATTTTATGTACACTCCAGTGAGATAGAGGAGACAGTAAGACAACATTAAAGTACAATATCTGAATAAATGGGTTCCTCTATTAGATGTGAATAGTTTCAAGTTCTTTTTCTGCTTCTGACAAGTTTTGTCTGCACCAATTAAATGTAAAATTCTGACAGGGAAAATAATTTTTCAAGCATTTATAGACAAAAAAAAAAAAGTATTTCTTTTAGTTACAAGATTTGGAATTTTATAAAGAAGAAAATGAATCTGGAATTCAAAATCCTTAGCACGCACTTTAGATATCTAGCCCAGTTGTTATCTAAATGGCTTTTTATATGCTCACATCTAGAAAGGAGAAGGCCACTAACCAAAGTAATCTAAAACAACCATCTGCAATCTTAGTCAACAGAGAAAAGCAGATATCTAACATCTGCAGAGGAAGATCCTGATTAAGTATCCCCTTTTTTTCATTGCCTATAGAGGACAATCCAGCTGTGACAATTTATTCTAGGTGAGCTCCCTAATCAATGTGCTTCAATCATGTGCCCTTTTGATTTTATTTTTAGAGAGAAAGAAACAGTGTGAATTGGACAAAATGGCCATTATGTTCTCTTGGGTTTAAACCTCTCCCCAGGCTGAGTATCGTCTAGAAGTCAGGTCTTCTACCTCCTGAAGGAAGGGCTTGATGTTAGACTGAGGTAATCACCCTGACATGGGTTGGATTTAATTTTAGTCCTGCCTAGATTTAACTTCTGAGTTTTCTTCAAAGATTGTTATCTCAAACTGAATCACAATAACACTCAAGAAAGGAGATTAATTGTATTGTGCATGTACTTCTGTCCACTCACAGATGATGAAATGTTGGGAATGTTTAAAGATGAATAGGGAACGGGTGAAAGAACACATTTCACCACCTATCAGATAAAATAAAAAAAGAAATCTGGAAAGAAGGTGAATTGGATCAATGGATGGGACTTCACTATTCAGGCAGTCTGAATCACATAGGAAAAACTACAGGAAACAAAAGGTTCATTTCATCCCAGCATTACTCCAGCCTGAAGCTCCCAACTTATTTTGCCAGTTAGTGGCATAGTTTTTTCTGACAAAGTAACTGATTTTATTTAATTTTTTTGAGTTTTTCATCTTGTGCAGATCACTGCTGAATTGAGCTGCCTTCACAAACCAGAACAAAATAACATATGCAAGTAGATATTCAAACAAAGTTCCATCTGAGAAGGTTTGAATGGAAAGGTGGGAGGCTAGGGTGAGAGAAAGGAGGGGGAGTTGCCCTGGCATTGTAAGTAAGAATTTTGAGAGCAAAAACCTAGTAATTTTCGAATGTCATGTGGATTAGTAGTAGTTATTCAAGGACCATTGTATCTCTTTATAGCCATCAGTGAATGGAGTGTGTTAAGGTGGTGTTTCTATAGCAACTCCTTCCTGCTGCAGTTCACCAAGAGCTCCTATTGCGTGTACACAAGGCAATTTTTAAAAACTTGTAACTGATCATTTGGGCACATTACTAGTGCCTCGAAGATTAAATGGTCAGAGACTGCAGACACTGAAGCAATTAAAGGGTGGGTAGTAGCTGAAATCAAATTCGCTCCAGTATTGCTCCTCGGTTCCCCTTAGCACAATTTATTGCGTTACAGTGGAATCCATTCAAGAAAGTGTTAAGTAATTTAGGATCCATGTGAAACAATTGTGGAGAGTTAGAGAAGGGACCTCTGGCCATTATAACCTGGTGCCAGAAGCATTCCTGTGACCTGTTATAGGACGTTTAGCTGGAAAATACAGAGCTTCACTCGAGAGGATAATTTAACACATATACCCTTTTCAGATGTTCATTTCTTTAACTTCTTGGACTTGTGGGTCAATACATACTAAAGTTTTTCCAGTGGATCCATCTTGATCCTCTTAAGATGCTGTATTAAATAAAATGAGGGTTTGGTGAATACACTGGTCCATATGTGAGGATATGGAAACACTCATTTTACCTCAAACCATGAAGAGAAAAACTCCCTCTCAATAGGATACGTTTAAAAGGATACTTATTTTTTCCATATTGGTTTCATTGTGTGTTCCTCTCTAGTGCTCTGTATTGGCTGTCTGTCAAGGTCATACACACTGAATTTCAAATATTACTCATATCCTTTCCTAAATGGCTCATTAGAGGATTTTAAATAAAAGCTTTTATTACCACAAGGACTGCAACAATGTCTGCATCTGTATGTGAGCAGGTGATCACAACTTCACAGAGTTTAAATAAGACAAGATATCACTGCCATCCTTGTCAAGAGACCAAACCCCCCAGAAAATCCAGATGAATACATTTAGAAATTTTCCTATGGGAAAGTTTACAAATCTATGTTAACTATTTCATTAGTAATACAAATGATGTAGCAAAAAATGTATAATTTCCTGTATTTGCATGGTAACTGTTAAACTGGCACTGGAAGCCAAATGAACTCTTGCTTGAGATGAACAAGTTACTACTTGGAATTGATCAGTTGATGTAGGAGAACATTTGTTATTATTTTGACTGTAAAACTGTAATGAGAATCCCAGGCTGGTATTCTAAGTAAAAGAACTATATAAATCAAATAGGCTTTTGTACATCTATATTTCCCCTCTGGGTCCTGTTCTGTAAACAGATATCCTACTTAATAGAAGTCCAGTCATGGCTATTATCTCAAGGCTATCTATCCTATTGAGAACTAATAATTACTATTGTTATGTGGATGAATCAGCAGTAATTTCTTGTACAAGTCTCACATTTCAATATTTATCTGCTAAAAATATTAGCTGTATGTAGATCATATGAACAGTGAGAGTATGATTTATCCTAAGGCATATTTTCTTGAGTAATAGTTGAGACAGGATATAAATGAATTTTGCTTTTGTGTTTTCGGTTTATGTTTTTTTTGTTTGGTTTTGTTTTTTGTTTTTGTTTTTTTTTTAATGTAGTTTTTTGGAAGCATTTCCATTTCATCCTAGATTTAACTAAATGGAAGAAAATACACCACTGCATAAAGGAACAAATGCCAAAGGTCTGTTTCAAATGAGTTTTCAGCAGGTGTTTATGTGAGTGAGACATAACTATTATTTAGAAGTGACTATTATTTATAATTAGAATTTAGTCTAAGGCCCAATATAAAACTGTTGTGATGCAAACAGACTCCATTTGTCATTCCATTTTGATATTCTCTTATGATTTATTTTTATAAAGGGTGAGTACACTTTTCTGCTTCATATTTTCTTTGCTCCCTCTCCTCTAGTGCTCACAAAATGAAAATTGCAATAGGTTCAAATTCCCTTTAGATTTTTCTGTAGATATAGGACACAGAAGAAGTGGAATCTTGATGAAGACACGATAAATGTATTTATGAAAATTAATTTTTCATAAAATTTCTAGTCCTGCAAACATGATTAATATACCATAAATATAATTTATTTTCTATTTGCCTTCATTGAAACTATTGCTACCAATGCTCAACCAATTAACTCTTCAATTTCAGCCTTGCAAGTGTTTGTAATACTAGGATCAGTACAGCATATACTGTGTGATAATTCCTAAAATTTATAATGTCCTTTTCTAAAGCAAAATATTTGTGCAAGTGTTGTGTGTATATTTAGGGACCTAGATTCTAGGTCTTGTACTTTTATTTATTTCTCTTAATTTGAAATAAAAAGGTCAGAATCTAAAATCTCAATGCTGATCTTGGAGTCTCTGTTGTTTGGGGGTTTTGTTTTTGTTTTGTTTTTGTTTTTTCTTCCAAGAAATGCAATCAAGTAGAGATTAAACTATTGGAATGTGTCTCCATGGAATCTATCTAGGAGAGATTAGACGCTCCATAAAATAGTGGAGCTGCTTCTTCTAAAGCCAAAAGAGGGTTGGCAGCTGTGTCAGAAAGGTGATTGTTTAAGTGATCTTGGAGCTCTTGGATACTTCCTGCATATAGTATTTAAGGGAAAGAATTTACTCTCTTTACAGGAAATAGAACATTGATGCTTTTCCGTTTGACTGAAAACACATTTCCTCTTATCTAGCATAAACATGCATGATAAAAGTGCAGTTGATATTTTAAAAGTGAAACTTTTTTCATAAATATTTAACTTTGCATAGATTATTGTTAAGCTTAAGGCCACATGCATTTACTAAGAGGTAGGGAAATAAATGTAGAGTGGGAAGTTCAACTGGTGCTGCTTTTAAGACTACAGCTTTCCTAGATCTTATCTTTACATGTAGAAAACAACAATGGAAACATCCCCTCTGTGCCTCCTAAGATTACAGGGATAAAGCTTCTTTAGTTCAATGATTGACATGTTCGTCTAAATGCTTTTTCTTCCATTGTATGAAAGAACTCCTACCCTCTATACACAAAAATGAGAGACAGCCCCTGCTGTTCTTAAACCACAAAGTATTCATGCAACTACCCTACTGCCCTTTGTGAAGATGTCTTATTATGGATGGTCTTCATCTTTTCTCTCAAGAAAAACAGACCACTGTTGTAACAGTGACTGCATATTACAGCAGTGGATGATAATCATGTTGACCTGGCTGCTGGGTCTCCTCCCAAGCAACAGGAATTTTCCAGAGAAGGACATCCAAACTTAGCATGTTAGCAAGCGCTGCTCTTCCAAAGAATTCATGTCAGAGGCTACATACTTGGAAAAACCCCAACAAACAGGGTCATGGACATCTTATGCAAGTTAGACAGCGATCCAGTAATCCAATACCTAGGTGGTATGCTTAGACCTTACCTTTCCCTTCTACCACTTTTCAGTTCTGCGCAACCTGTGGTTCTCCTCCCCTGACAAACTCAAACTAGCTGTATAGGAGGAATTTAATTTCCCTGTCAAGATGCCCTAGAAGGTGTGTTTGTTATTTTCAACTGCATTAAGAAATGATCATAATGGATGAATAAGGAGACATTTGTTCTGGTTGTATTTCATCATTCCCAGTGGTGCATGCAAAATTAGATTTATTAAATATTCCTTTCATAAATTTAGCTTCAGTTCTTTTCTCTCAGTAAGTAAGCACTGCTAATCTTGCATAGAGTTTGACAACTCAGGATCTACATTAGCCTGAAAAAACCTATTTGATGCTATTTAGACAAAAAACAAGAGAGTAAGTCACATTAGTGTGATAGTCTCAAGGAAAAAAAAAAAGAAGTGTAGTATAATGGCAGAAGTTCAAGACGCTAACCAGACACCAAGAAAATCTTAGTTCACTTCTCAACTTCCCAACAAACTTTCTTGGACATCGTCAATAATCTCCATACTACAGTCCTGCACTGTACAAAATAGATAACTCTTGCATTTACTCCATTACTCAAGCCCTAATCTTTGCAGTACAGGAACTACTTGTACTATGTGGATGTACAATGAATAGCATGCTGATCTTAGTGTAACATACTAATCACATTTGTATCATTATATACAGTACTAAATTTATTTGCTACATTGCTGGGCTGCAAACAGCTACCTCTGCTTCAAAGCCACTACCACACACACAGATGAGCAAAGTTTCAAAGGATGCATTAAGTTATCCAACTTAGGCATTTTAGTCTAACATGCTGTTATTTAAGATTATGTCAGCACTTTTGTTATCTTATTTTTCACCAATCTATAATTAGCTTGTACAAATTTCACTAGGGACTACATTTTAGAGTAGAAGATCTTTTCCTTATGCAAAATTGCTTACCAGCATGAAAAGAAATAGCTTAGTTGAAGGTTTACTATCATGTAACAGGAAGTTTATTAGCGTTCTTATTTGTCCTTGTACAATAGAGATATCTTATTTGGCCTATCCCAGTGGAAGGATGAACAGATGATAAAGAGTACTAGGAGTATCTGAATCCATCTCCTATATTTACTCCTTTAAAAAATTCAGTCCTTTCAATTTGTATGCTAATCATCCTTTTGCCTAGTTAAGATGTTACGATTCTACAAAAAATAATCAAAACCAGGCCACTTTTTTTTAGTCTTTAGTGATCTTGCACTAGTTTTACTTTCTTCTTGTATTATTTCTTGATTCTATCTGTTGTTGCAATCTCAACCTTTATCAAGGCCCTTACCCTGTCGAGGTTGAATTTTTCGATGCTTAATTTTCCCACAAGGGTGAAATTCATGTTCCGTAGACTAGACACCTTCACATCCAATGAGCCTTTAGTTTCCTGGGTAGCCATTAGAAAGAACCAGGTCCCTCTAGAGGGTGACAGATCCCACTCATGGGCAATATTTTTAACTATTATTCTCTTCAGAAGGATAACTTACAATGGATATGGTTAATTACTTGCAGCTGTCCACAGGAAATATTAATACATGCTCTGCATTTATTTAATGATGGGCACTACACATTAATGGGGCTACAGGAATAATGGAACAAGTCTCAGTTTATACTTCGTTTGTTAATAAGGACCGTGACTTACCATGAGTCACCCTGCACACAATCTGATTTTTGCAGATCAGCTTTTTAAGCTTTTTAGAGGTCCTGAAAGCTATTCATATACTGTTTTGCCAGTGCCTGAACTGGCTTTTTAACAAGCTTGGGAAACTGAGCAAAGCTTTACTAAATACTACAAAAATAGTTCTGGAGGCTGTTCTATAATCGTGCTGAAAATGTGAGAACAGACAGTGATTACGAAGGGAAAAGGTAGAACTGAACATGGTCGGAAGAAGAATTAAGTGTTTACATTACATTTCACTAATGATCAGTCTCAGCTGAGATGACAGTTCTGGTCAGTTAGTTTACAGTCTAATCTGTTAGGCAATATTAGAAATTTATTAAGTTCATAGTTTTGCAATTAATAAATATTCACCTATTTTATTATTCTGATCTGTGTCATACAACTGGTGAGTGATGTCTCAGGATGTCAACATTGTTATCAAACATTTGAGAAAAAATTCAGCAGTAGATTGCAAAAAGAAATTTCCTTTTGAAAGTGCTGTAAAAAAATAGTTTCTGCAGTACATAGTTCATTGATAAACCTGCATTTTTTTTCTGTTTCTTTTAGAATTTAGGAATTATTTTATATTTCTAATGAGAGTCAATGGATAAAAGACAAGAATGATTCCAGGAAAGGGAATAAAAACCTGGACTTTTCAAAGGTAAGAACCGTAACACTTTCCTGGTAATTTGTTAATTCATGCTTTTATATTGGGCCAAGGCATCTTCAAAGTGCACAGTGTCAGGAGAAGCTGAATGCATTTTTCTTCCTAGTTTCTCCAGCCGTATGGATAGAACATTATCTTGAGACAGAAAAAAAAGGAGTTTGAACTAAAGATTCCCCTTTCTGAATTAGTATTTTAAGTACATAGCTGACAAAAGTTGAGAAGCTGTTCTATCAATATCTCTGATTTTTAAAGAATATTTGGGGATATCAATGGTATGTAACACACATGTCTTCCTTCATCCTACACTAAAGTATTTAACTTCTGGAGAAAAAGGCATTTTAAATATTTCTCTTGCCAGCATCCCATACTGGGTAGTATAAGGTGCTTGCAGCTCAGATTGCTTTTCTGAGGTATTTCTTCTTCCATGCAACACAAGCAGATTTTAATCATTAACTCTGTTGTAAGCCTCAAGATGTAACACTATTGAAGACTGAATCTTCATTCTATAATTTTTTCTTAGCAGAGTAAGATAATCCATTCTCTAGAGATCTGGACTGTTGTGGTAGTATTGCTTATAAGAACTTGTAAGGACTTACAAGTGTTTACAAGGGAATTAATGGTGAATTTCAAATTACGATTGTGGTTAAAGGAACCAGCATGATGACTTGTTCGTTTATTTTTTCTTCCAGTAGCAAAACAAACAAAACAACTTGCTGGTTTTACACTACATCTGTTTGTCTCAAATTAAGGTTTCAGTTGTAAAACAGCCTACTTGCTCTCAGAGGGATTCCTGCTGTGGGCAGGAAGGGAAGAAAACCGTGATGAGCTGAAGCCAAGTTGTTGCTAATCTGTTTAAAGATGCAGAGACAAACTCTAGTTCGAACATTCAAGTCCTTTTCAAGTTAATATTTCATTCATCACTAATTATATGACATTTAAAAATACCATTGAAATATTGTCCCTTTACATATAAAAATAATGATATGCTATATTTACATCATCACTGCTACCTTCACCACACATTTCAAATATGCTTTGTGCTTCAAGATGCCCTCACACTGTTTACTTCATCTGTTCATACACTGCACTGATATATGAGACTCTTAAAACTAAAATGGTGGATTTCTCTGATTTTTGTGCATGAAAGGAATGCAGTTTTATGGAACTATTATCAGAGTTGATTCAACAAACATTAAATTTTATTTAAATTCTTTAATCCCATTTAAATTACATGGCTAAAGAATGAGACAGAATAAAGAATTTCAGCAGTACTACACTGAGCCAGGATTATAACTATGTCAGAGAAAAAAAAGAGGGGAATTTTCCTACTAAGATAGATTTCAGTGACATTTTCTGTCACACTGTAAATTATGGGTCCCGTTAATATGGAATTTCTACATTCTTTCATCATAGTACCTTAGGAGAGTTATTTCTTCAGTCTTCTCATGCTGAAATCTTTCTCAAGAAGCCAAAAGGTCTCAAGCATTGTGTCTTGCATTCTTACTTCATAAGTTCCAGTGCCTCAGACTTGCTGCAAGTATACAGAGCTACTTTCTTGGAGGCACAGAGCTGACTTGACACCTTCGGTGCCAGATAAACTGTGCAGTGTCAATGTCTTGGGGGAGGGAAATATCAGACCGGATGCTAATTACATGTGCCTTGCCCATCGCACATGATCCATGCATGCCTTTGTGAGCCCATCCTTCGGGTGTCACTGCTCCTGCCAACCCAACTCTGTGGCTAGATTAAATCACTTGTGGATTTGCTCACCATTCTAGAGATGCTTCAGTGTCTTGAATGCCTCTTCAGATAAGAGAGGGAAAAAAATGGCACTTTGCACAAGTACATCAGTCTTGATCAGCTGTACTTAGTTTAACACAAGATGCTGGTTTTGGTTAACTGGTTAGTTAGATAAGCAAAATCAATGAGTGGACTTTTTCATCTCATTGTCCATGCCACGTAACGGGAATATTGTAGGCAGATATAGGGATTCTCAATTTAAACATTTCAATTGCTGATGAAAAGGAGCTTAAGAAGGGAAAGAGAGCATAAACACATATATCACACTGAAATAATTTTTAGGTGTGAAAAAATGAGCTTATATTGTATAACTGCTAATTCTTTTTCAGTGGGTACCTGTAAACTGACTAACATAAAATCCAGCCAAAATAATAATACACAGTAAAATAATTAAAGGCTGTATAATACTTATACATTAAGGAAGCAAAGTAGAGGTCTGGCTTTTTTTAAATTCTGACATGTGGCAGACTTGTGTTATTGTGTTATATGGCAATATATATTTACATTAGCAATATATTATATATGGCAATATATTTACATTGATAAATTATTTGTGTGATTAGTAATTAATGTTGATAACTGGAGATCTTTTATAGAAGGTGCAGTATGTATCTGGTTTATTATCAGACAAAATTTTTTTAGTGTTCATTTATTCTGAATAATTGTGATTCTAAACATTATTTGCTCACTGTGATTGTATATGCAAGCACAAACAGAATGTAAGCTCCAGAATGCTACATTAACAGAGGCAAAAATATCTCATGCATATACAGAAAATGATCAATCAACTATGTAATATCCAATATCTAAACAATACGTGCAACAAATTTTATAGTTAGTAAAAGGAGGGGGAAAGGCCACAGATCCTTTGACTCTTGTTTGGTTTATTCCAGTTTTTTTCCTAATCCCGACTGGTGATTTTTCATAAGCTATAATTTATAAAATTACTATTTATTCCTGCTAATGTTCTTGATAAAAGAATATTCAGAATTGCCTCTTTTCGGGTTGTCAGGGGAGGCACGTCAGTAAAGCCTTCTGGCAGGAGTCCAGTGGGTCTTCCCACAAGACCTTTCCTTCTGGGTTACTCTGCCACTGATTTGAGCAAGGAAAAACACATACCCTGCTTTACCTCCCTGAAAGTCATGCAAGGAAAACATTCTTTATGCCACGAGCTATGGTAACTTTTCTGACTGACAGAAAGGATCTCCAACAGCTAAAATCTGAGATGTTCAGTTTCAAAATGTGGAGTACTTTGGATATTTGAAATATAATTGATCAACTAAATTTTCCATCTCTTAACTCACTGTTCCACAGAAGTGGATGGAGACAAAGTACTTGCCTTGAAACAGTATCTTGTCATCAATTTTACAGCTGTATGGTTCAGGTGGGTTAGGCTTGACTTCAAGCACTTATATAATTAAGGTCTGCTAACTCCATTGTACGCATATAAGGAAGAATTTGGCTATATGATACACCTCAGCACCTGCCGTTTTGAAGGGCAGCACTTCAGACAATAAGAAAGATTAAAATGAGCCCTGTGGTGGGAAATAAGTATGTCAAAGATTAGAAGATCTTTCACAGAAGGAATTTCCTGGAACTTCCTTTGCTTCCTATTCTTGTTGACAGTGCAAACAGTTAGGTGGTCATAGCATCTGAACCTAAGGTTTCGCCAATTCAAATGATGTTTGCTGTTCTGCAAAAAGGAAACATTAAGGATCCTTTCCTGCTTATGAGGAATCCAGTTGTCTTTCAGGAAGCATATATTTGCTGAGACACAAAAGTTACCTTAAAGCAATCTTCATCTCAGTCGTATAATGTATAGTCAAAAAAGTTACAGAAATGGTCCACCTCAGCAGTCATAAAGAAAAACATGAGAGTTGAATTGCACTTCTCTATTTACCGTAATTTTGCAAGGAAAAATGTGAGCTTTAAAAATCCAAAGGCAATAAATTCATAATTGTCACTATTTTTTTTTTTTTCCCAAATGAGTAAAAAAATAAGAGACAGAAACAAGTCCATTGTGATAAACAGAGATGTGGGGGATAATGTACCTAATTGTAGATAGGCCAAAGTAAATTAAATAAAAACTAATACCAGTGAAGATTAAAATAGCTAGATGAAAACTGAGATTGGTAAGTGCTTAGACATCTACTAATACTAGAGAATATATTTACTGTAAGTCAGTAGCCTGATATAATTTTTACTTTTTTAATAGCTTCAAAACAAAAATGGGTTATAAAAGCATTCATCAGTTTAATAAAAAGAAAAGAAACAAGTGTCAGAATACCTAGACTCACAATAACAGATGATCTTGAAAGCTTTATCTCAGAACCAGCAGAAGAGTATGACATAATGACAAAATATGTGCATAAATAAGTTATTCAAAATGGGGGGAGAGGGGAAAGTGCAATAGAATAAGAAAAGAGAATGGACCTGGGAGTCTGAATCGTTATATCTCATCAGGGAAGTATTATCATGAGTCCCAGGGAAAACTATGCAAACCAATAAAAGTGTAAAGACATCTGATATAAGGTTTGTTAAAAATCTGACAGTCAAAAAGCAATTTTCTACAAAAGTAGTAGGTTGGGGTTTTTTTAATCAAAATAAAATAAATAAATAAAAAATATTCCTAGCACAACTAGAGGACTATTATTTTAATTTACTTTTTCTATTCAGGTCTGATATTTATTTTTTTGTATAACCTGTCTCCAGAAATACAGTAGATATTAAGTTTATTTCTTGCACTGAAGTTGTTTTAGGTTCATTCCCCCATCAGTTTTTGTTTTTTATTAACCTTTCTAAAAGTCTGTTAGAGAAACAAGTTTTCACCCATGTCCAACCCTTCCTAAACTTCGTATTCTTCTCCTTAAGGTGGACAGTTTACCCATCATCAAAATCTCATCCTTGTTGCATAACAACCCCTTTAGACCTTTTTCTGGAGGGACACCTTTGAGTTTCATGAGCCCCAGACCTCGCCCAACTCAGCGTCCCAGAGGGAGAGCTCCTTGTTAGACTTATCTGCCATGAGATTTCCCTCTACTGACATTTTCAGCTGTCACAATGACAGAACAGAAGTTCGATAAAAAGCTTGTTAAAATGGGAGCCTCAACACCTGAAATGCATTACCTATATTTTTGAAGCAAAGTGAACACTTATCTGCTTGATATTGGATTCTCAAATACAGATACAAATTCAAGAAAATTATGTTTGATTAAGATCACTATGAGATCCTAAATGTTAGGGAAAAATTCACTGTTGGAAACAGAATCATGTTGTAGGACTGTATGTCATCTTATTTAGAATAAAAATCAACAAAACCCACATACAGCATAGGTGGACCAAACAAGCTATTTACTTTAATAGCTTTTCCATGCTAAGGCACTTACTTTAGCAGCCAGCTTTTGTTTGGCTCATTTTCTTACCAGAAACAAACTCCTGACAAACAACCTACTAAAGCAACTGGATCTAACAGACAAATAGTCCAGAAGGCAAAATGTATTAAATCCTCAAAGTTTTACAAAGTCTTTTATTCACCTGATATTGCAGTGGACATGCCCAGATGCAGAAACATTAAAAGTTTGCAATGGATTTTTGTGTCATTGAAAAACTGCCTTGAAGCTGCCATTCAAAAAAACCCAACCAATCAACCAACCAACCAACCAACCAACCAAACAAACAAACAAAAACCCCCAAACACAAACCAAAAAAAAACAAAAATCAAAAAACCCCAACCAAACCCAAACAACAAACCAAACCAAAACCCAAACCAAACCAAACAGGTAATCATCACCTCTTACTACACTGGCCACGTTTACCATAACTGTACTTTCTAACTCCAGTTACACTGTTACATCATGTTAGTAAAGCTCTCTTCCTATGGTCACATATCTTTATTATGCCTGACAAAGCATACCTTTCTCACAGAGAGCTGACAAAAACATGGTTCTGCCACTGTAGTCTAGGTTTTAACTGCTACAGCTAAATCAGTCTCAGATCATACTTAATCTACCCTACCTGACATGGCTATTCTGGTAGAAAGCTGCAGCATAAATATACCATCAAGAAAGGGACTATGATTTTATATTATATTCCCAAACAGGCAAATACATAAAGATAAATTAACAGATACATGAGCAGCCCTATACAATGTTGAGCATTACCATAAACACATTAAGACCTTAAGGTGGAAAATAATGGGATTTGAGAGACAAAGTGAGAAATGCAGGTTAACCACTCATTTCTTGAAACCCAGGTGAAGTTCCGTGTAATATCCACATGTGTGATTTGGCATTTTTCTTAAGAACAATTTACTATTATTATAAAATAAATGTATTCTTGTGTGGTGGAGGTATATGAAACTTTATAAGAAGTAAATTTTCATAAGCCTAGTATCATTTTAAACTAGAAACAAAAGTAATTAATGCAACACAGAAGAAGAAAATTAGACAGAAAAAAAAAAAAGTGTATACTTCTCAAATAACATAATGTAGCAGCAACAGCACAACCCTCACGTCTGTAACACCAAAGGATTCATTTCTGCAAAGTGAGTTTTGCAAGTGAAGGGCACTTTGAAGGCAAACATCCAACCCCTCTGTCTCTTATGAGGAGTCACACTCAGCGATCCAAAACCAACAACCTGCATTAAGATTACAAAATACAATCATGAGAACAAAACTGTAAACTCTGGTGCAAAACCTAACACACTATTTCGAGAGTAGTAACCTGGACCAAATGGAAAAAAAAAAAAAAATCTTGGATTTTTATGTGGGAAGAGAAATCAGAACTTCATATCTGTTCTGTTTTGTTTCTGTCCTAAACCTGTGTATATAACATTTGATTACAAGGGTCCTGTTGCAGGCATCATGTAGACTGATGTTCTGGTTAAATACTGCCAAATATTAAATTGTTTTAGCATCTGTAACAATGCAATAAAGTCCAAAAGTTTTTAACTGTCTATATGTTTAAATGCCAAATGCCTGATGTTCAGATAGAAGTCAGAATTACATGTGCACAGATTCCTGAGCAGTGTGGGTCTGCTCGGCATTTCATGCACACATCCTGGGAAAATGTATTTTACATGAGTACTTCAAAACATTTGTTATATTTGTTTTATTTCCTGTGTTATCATTTGTCCCTTTCTCTCTTGTAACTCTTTAAAAAATATAGTAGTGAATTACTATAGCTAGATTAAGTTCTTAAACTCAGCTGTTAGTGAGAGGAGGGAAAATGCTTCAGAAACTCTCCTAGGAAGCAGAGATCCAAAAGAGTCATAATTCCTTCCTGTTGCCTGTGACACTCACTCCCTGTATTGACTTCTCCAGCCCTGGGACTCCTCTAGCTCAGTCACCCTCTGTCAGGTAGCACAGCCTACCCCAGGAATGAGCTGAAATCCACATGTCTGTCCTGTGTTGACCACACCACATAGCCATGAAGTACCAAGCTGGTAGACTCAGGCTCAGAAGCCATAACAGATATCTACAACTATCTTGTCTTCATTGCCAGCTGGGCCATCTACAAAAGATTGAAGTCAAGCTCTCTTTAAAACTTGAAACCTGACTGAAAGCTGTACAGGACCGTTTCGACACTAGTAAGTGTGGTTTCAGGGCAGATCTTGAGATAGCCCTTGTGCCTCCAGAGGGACATGAGTCCTTCAACCTACCAATCTACCACACTCTTTGTCACAGAAGAAAATGGTCCCACCTGGAGTCAGATTATATATAGACTCTATGATTCAGATAGATGAAGCAGACGGATGAGGAGTGAAATGTTGAAGAAAAGTATTGTTCCCTTAGTTAACTAAGATAAGAGTATAGTCTACCCTCTACAGTATCCTTTTTATATTCTCCAATTTTATTTTCAGTAACACTGTGTTTTGATTGGGGGAGGTGGGGGGCTGTGGAGCAGAGGAAGTGTGGTTCTTGATCATTTAATACTTGAAAAAAGGAATTTTCATTCAGCATGCAAAAATCCTACAACTCTGGCTACCTCTTATAATTAATAAGGGAATATAATATGGGGAAGCTTGAAAGCTTGAGTCCTCAACATAAACTCTGATAATATGTATTCTTAATTGTTAATTGAATCCCTGGCTTTGATTTAGATTTTCAAAAATACTTCCAAACCTAATATTTTATAGAGACGGTGGTAGCTCCAAATTTTTGGGACATACACTAGCTGCTTTTTTTTTGGCATTGGACCCAAGGGTCAGTCTCTGTTTCTCTTCTATTTAATAGGATAAACACAGTCATTGATTTTACATAATTATAGTTATGTCAAAGGAAAGGTTTATAATTTGATATTTTAATCCACTTATATGAGAATTCATTATTACTTTCTTCCTTCCACCCCAAAACTCTATAAAACCCAAAAAGTTGAAGCCTAGCTCAATTAAAATTGCTTGCTTAGAGAAGTTTCATATGAATATCTGATTCTACTGAAGCCAAAAGAATTTCACATTTAACTATAGTATGGTCATACGCTCATATAGAGCTCCTAAGGCTATTTCAGGTAGACCTTGCATCAGTTAACAGTATGTCAATTGAGACAATCCTCCATTAAGGTCATAGGTCGCAAATTAGTTCATTTAAGGCCAGTACAATGTAAAGTAGCTGAATTAAGTTGACCTCAGTTACAGTTTTCTGTGTTAAAGCTGTTTTAGTTAATGCTCCCAGGATCTTTTTCTTCCCTGCAGGACACAAACTGCCTCTATTAAAGTCAGTGGAAATTGCCGATATTCTGCAGGGAGGAATAAGGCCTTGAGATTAAGAAGCCTGCATTAACTACACCTCAGTTAAGATGCTTTCCTTTCAGAAATACCTGTTAAAAACAGCTGCTAAAGTGATTTAGGAGCACTCAAGTGCCAGATCACATATTTGTAGTAACTGCTAAGATGTAGGTAAATCACTCCAACAGCTGTGAGGCAGTGATTTAACAGTTGGGAGACTTGTTTTCTTTTTTTCTTACTACTTCTCTTAACATTGATGCTGATGCTTTATAAGCTAGATGACAAAATATGAAATTAAAATAATCATAAATTCATAATATTCAGTTACAGATTGTGCATAACAACATCCCATTGACTGAGATCACCAGATGCAATGTCCCAAAATGATGTCCAAGGGACGTTACCTTCACAGGATATATGGCTTGCTCTGTTCCTCCCCTCTCCCTTCCTGGATACACCTAGCTGTAATCAGCTGGTGGTCTGTTTCTGTTGTACTCTAGAGCTGTGACCCTGGATGAGCTCAACTGTTCTGACAGGTGGATGGAGGTATAAATGGTGCTGAAGTTACCTGCAACATAAGCTGTGGGTAGTCACACTGCCTCAACCTGTGCCAGTGGCAAAAAAAAAATAATAAATAGAGGTCAATTGCTTGTCTGAATACATATATTAAGAATACGTCAAGCTCTTAGACTTTTAATGTTATTGTTATTTTCAGGCTTCCTGATTTTAAGTAAGATTGTTAAATATGAAAAACAGAACAAAACAAAATGGCCAAGAAAAAGAAAACAAAACAAAACAAAAAACAAACAAACCAAATCTCTTCTAAAAATGTCTATCAATCTATTTCTATCAATTTCTATCTATCTATTTTTATTTTTTTTTTTAATTCTGAATAAACTTAAAGTGACTTTGTGACATTTTAAAGAAATTCTTTGGCTTTCACTTACACATGACCTGTACAAAGCTAAATGCAAATAAAGAAAGAACCACAATTAATTAATTAGACTAGCATTTTAAAAGTTTGTGAGTTTGGTCTCATTGAGTGAACACTTGGTTAATGTAGACATTACAGTAAGGCAGTAGCAACAGTATGTATTAATATTGAGCATGTAAGGATCATCAGCTATATAAGGCTAATTTTGGTAAGCTTTTGTTATGCTTCAGCTTGGTAGGTTGTAGGCAGAATATTCAGTGTTCTTAAGAAGAAAAAGCATGTGTGTAAGTCTTTTTCTTCATTGTTCAGTCAGGCCCTACTTACACAAGGAAAATAGGTTATATTTTAAATTTGTTAGTGGTTATATTTTTATTTTTAAGTGCATTTGCTATGAAGACAACTTGAATCCATTAAAGGCATTAAAAAAGGATAAAAAAGTCTTGTTTAAAATCATTTCAGTAAAAAAAATGGTGAGAAATTAGTCTTTCTCTTCAGGCAGTATTAGTAGCTGAGGGGCTGAGTTTCTTCTTGCCTAGCTTTTAATTGCAGCAAGAGGTATAGAACTTAAGTATAAAAATAAGTATGAAATTCAGGTTTATGCTATAGTTATAATTGTGGTGTAGCTGGGTAACAGAGCTGTGCCTGTGTGCTCA
Source organism: Aramus guarauna (assembly GCA_013400195.1). Lineage (NCBI taxonomy): Eukaryota > Metazoa > Chordata > Aves > Gruiformes > Aramidae > Aramus > Aramus guarauna. Next base: position 559,731 of record VXBL01003769.1, on the reverse strand, counting down.
CCTAGTGCACTCAAGTCATTAACTCCTTGGGTGATCCAGAAACTCCCCATGTAGACATCTGTGTAGAGGAGATAATGGAGCAATTTAGACAATAGACTGAGTTGAGACAATGATTGACCGAACTCCTAGCCACCCTCTCAATTAAGCATTTGACTAATTGGTGCAAAAGCTCTCCTGGTGGAAATTTCAGACTGCCCTGAAGATTTCCCCCAGGAAACCCTGCAGTGCCTAGACCAATTTCTACGCTTAAATATGTTGATTAACATCCTGGGTGGAGAAACTTGCTACCTCAGAGACTCTCAGGAGGTTCCTGCTGAAAAATTGATCAAATTGTAGATAGATAAGTCCAATGGGGCAATCTTTCATAGACAGTTAAGAGAATTAAGAGATGTTTTGTCTGTAGCTTGAAATAATCCCTTGCAGTGAAACTTGCATCTGACGGAGTTGTCATACAGGACCAATGACATGTGGACTGCAAGAACTGAGCAAAACAGTGAGTTGAGAAGTCTCAGCCGATCCAGTTGAAGACACTGCTGCAAGGACCCTTGCAATGGAAATGCCTGTCACTGTCTGGACAGCCACCAACTGTCCTGTTCAAGAGATTTGATTCCCCATGCAAGCATCACCCTGTGCCAAAATCTCCATGAATTAGATTTTAGCAAATTCTCTGCCCATGTCTGTGCAACATAATCATCAAAAAGTTAGTAACCTGGTCTAAACTCAGAGGAAGTAGTGTCACCTCCACAGCATGATTTATGCCACCTACCTTTTAGGCACTTAAAAATGTGTAATTCTTCTCTACAAGTGAGAGCACTCTACTAATTATACTGAGATGCAGGTGTGCTAAGGGCACTCAGGTTCACCATTCGCACTCGACAGCAGTGCCGTCTCCTGCATCCTGTGATGCAGCTGTGATTACGCAGCTGCAAAGCCTCTTCCCTCACCTCCATTTATGTCAGGGCTAGAAGCGTGTCCTTGATTTTACTCAGATTCCAGCAAAATACCTCACCCAATAGCTTTTCATCCAAATATTGTTAATTTAAAGCAAATACACAACTTTGAGAGTAATTTGAAGTGAAAATCCATGGAAACTATACTGCACTATGTTAGGTGACTAGTCCTGTCAAATAAAGCAGGAAATGTATGGAAAGAGGAAGGAAAGTCACTCAGTGAAAAGGAGAACATTCAATTGTAGTTTGATTTTTTTTAAAGCTGCTACTGCTGCTTAGTAGCATCCTGAGTTACTCAATCCTGTCTCCATGTCATATCCTCCCTTGTGCCAGCATAACTTCGTAGTGGTGAAAAGAACGTAAAGAGAGTGATCCTGATGAAAACTCACACAGCAGAAGGAAACAGTTATTTTTCAGCTCCATCAGTTCTCCACCGTGGTTCATTGCACAGTGGAGGAGTGAGGGCAGGTGTGAGTGGTAAGTATCATTTCTGGCAGTGCTAGTGTATGAGAGCTTAAAGTACTTATAAACCACCAGCCCCTCATACCCAGCGTATTGCATTACAGACAGACCAAGAAATCTTTCCACAGCCTTTAAAGGCCTATCTAATATTATATAATGCAGAAAGAGGCGTTTATCCAGCAGTTGAGAACTATGTCTGTAAACTTCAGTGAAGAATGAAATGCTTCTTAATTAAAGCATGATTATTCATAAAAATAGAAAAAAAAGTTTAGATATTTATCCACAAAAAGACTGTATTTATTACTTTCTTTGTTACCAGACACTGAAATATCCTATGTCATTCTAACCATTTATTTTTCAACATAACTAGAAGATAAGCTAAATCAAATTCTTACTGATTTAAGAAGAAAAAATATACAACATTGTCCCACTTTTTAAATAGTAAGAAAGTCTGGAGGTTTAGAAGACCATTATATGGACTCTGTAGTACTCTGGTAATACATACAAGAGTACATATGACATTATATTATATTATATTATATTATATTTATTATGTTATATTTAATCTATTATATTAGACTGCTCTTCTCTACTTCCAATGGACCAGATTCTAAGGTCACTTTTCAAAAGAAAAAAAAAATAAGGACATTCATAGTTAAGTTCAAATCTTAAAAGTAGCATTATAAACAAAGAATTAAGTAAAGCAATTTGAAGAAATAAGACCTTCCTCACCATTAAGTGCATCATACATAAATCTACCAGCTCTATTTTAAGTTATTTTCACTTTATAAAATTTAAATCAAAGCACTCTGTAAAAAAGGAAAATCAAAACTGCATAAAAAAGGAAAAGAAAGAGTAAGTCAATAATTCCTTAACTATAAGAACATTTTAGAAACAGCAAAGAAATTCATTTGAACAAACATAAAACAAAGTTAGTGTACCTTTTAAATTATGTTCAGCATTGATGAGTCTTGCAAAGTGCCTTAATTGACAAATAGCTAGTAGCAATTAAAAAATCAAAACAAAACAAAACAAAAATCACAAACAAACAAAACACAAAACCCCTAACAAACAAAAAAACTAAAATAAACAAGGAAATCTTTGTACCAAATGATACAGAGTAATTTCTATAAGGTCATGAACAGTGTCTTAGTATAAGCCTATGCTACATAAGTAAAACTTATACAAAATAATGTCTTCCACACCAATTCTGTGCTTTAGAATCAGATGTGAGAATTTTGGTTGAAATGCTTACCGAAGTTTTCAGATATAGAGAAAGAACCTTCAGATCTTGATGTATGTAATGTATGTCTCATAAAAAACTCAACAGCTGTCATGTTCACAAGCAACATAGAGGCACTCAACGCAACCAACCAAGAATGATTGTCATCAGCCATGACTACATTCTCTGAGATTCAGATTGATGACAAATGAATTATGATCAGTTTAAGTGATTCATCCTCACTCACTGACTCTAAATCTTCATTACAAAAACAAGTCAGTGTTTTTCCTTCTGTATCTGTAAGTTGCAGAAGATGCTTCTATTAAAATCCTCAGAGCTAGCACTGGACATGAAATTGTAACAATATCCATAGTTAAGAGGCATCAGAAAATTTATTATCACTATAGATTCTCTGTGATTTATTATGAAATGATAGTAATAAATATCTCAAGATTAAGGTATGCTTGCAACAATGAATGGCAAGGAGAGAACATCATTAAAAACATCATTATGTTCTGTATTACAATTTTGTTCACCCATTTTTTTGCCTACTCATATTTGGCAATGCAACACTTTGGTTTTTCTACATCCAGTGATTGAATTGAAATGTGAAGCTATATCACCTTGCACTGAAATCTCATAATATCTAGCATGCTAAACAAGGTCAGCAATAGCTTTTCCTACCCAGCTAAGAAGCTTCTAAGAGCTATTTAGAGGTGAAATCCAATTGAAGTCAATAACAAAACTTCTATTTACTTCACCATGTACTTATATTAAAAGGATGATGTTATTGATTCAGTAGGTAATGCTTTTACCTCTAAATCCGAACTCATCCAATGTCATATTCAGGACTCTGATTTTAGTATTTTGGGCACAGTAGTGTTGCATTAGCTTTGAAAATCAGCAGGAAAAGGTACCATCAGATAACCTTCCAGAAACATAAACTTGTATTCTGTCTAAATGAAATTTAAATCCACCAATCTGAACATTTATACCCATCAAAATCCAAAGGCATTTCTCATAGAAGTGTTTCTATAGACCCTATAATTTCAGCCAATTACAAGTAGGTTAATTATATTGTTTAACTAAATTGTCTATATGTTTTTCATATGCACAATATTCTCTGCTTTCCATTCAAAATTATTGTTTTAATATATTTTGATCAATTCTGCTCTGCAAGAGGAAGACAAGGGAAGGTCCTCATACAAATGAATAGCTGTTTAAAGGGTAGGAAACAAGGGAAAACATAATAAAGACCAGGTTTTGCAGTGTAGGGCATTTACAAATGGAATCTTAGTGAAATCTTTGTTGGACCAATGAAAATTTAACAAAAGATACAGAAAGAAAGATTAACAGTGAGTTGTCAAAGTCTGCAATGAAATGAAGTTATCTGGGAAAAATGAAAACCAGCAGTGAGGACTGAAGAAGACTCACACAATCAAATACCTGAGACACCAATGACAAACAAAAGTCAGTGAAGATAAATGTAAAGTGAAACACAGTAGAAAAAACAATCAGATTTTCATAGATGGACTCAGAACAGCCTGTTAATGCTGTGGAATGTGTCCTTGGGATTACAGAGATAGTTACATGAATACTTTAACTCAGTGACAGTCAAAAAAGTAAATAGAGTGTTAGGAAAGGAATAGAGAGCAAACCAGAAAATTGTTATGCCACTGTACAAATTCAGCTTCCCCCAAGATCCCAGATATTTAATGTGTTAATTTTTTGCACATTGCTTTGGTTTTATTTTTGCAGAAATAATATATTAGAACCAGAGAAAGGTAAACATTATGCTCATTTTCAACAAAGTAAGACGGGATCTACAGGTCAGTTAGTCTCACTCTGATCCCTGGGAGTTCCCCAGGGAGAGAACTCCCTTAAAAGCCATTTCTGGTGACTGGGAATAACCAACACATATTTATCAAAGGTTACCTATGCTTGATCAACCTGATTAACTTTTATGATGAGTTTACTAGATCTGTAGATGTGGTGGACAGTGTTTGACTTTAGAAAGGCTTTGAACCCCATCTTCCACAGTGTCTTTGTTAGGGCATTATGGTCTAGATGGATGTTAAGTGAAAAATTGGATGGATCATCATACTCAAAAAAAGTATAAAAGGTTCATATTCTACCTGGAGACTGGTTACAAGTATAGTTCCTCACAGGCTAATCTGGGGCTCTATCATGTTTAATATCTTTATCAATGACGTGTAGGGCTAGATGAGGTTTGTCTTCGTCAAGTTTGTGGGTAACTCTGAGATGGGGGTGCAGCTGATACGCTCGAGGACAGGGCTGCAGTTGAGAAGCTTTTAGAAAGGCTAGAGGAATGGGCTAACAAAAGCTTTATGAAATCCAGCAATGATAACTGCAAAGTCCTGTGCTTGAGGCAGCCCAACTCCCTGCAGCAGTATAGGCTGGGGACTGACCGCCAGCAAGCAGCTCTACTGAAAAGGACATGGTGGGCAGTAGGCCAAATATGAGTCATCTCTGTGCCCTGGCAGAAAAGCTCGTCGCATACTGAGCTGTATCAACAAGAGCATAGCCAGTAGATCAAGGGAAGTGATTACTGCCCTTTACTCAACAATTAATACACTCCATGAGGAATACAGCAATCATTTTTCAGGACCTTGGTACAAAAAGTGTTTATAAAGCTGAATGAGTGCAGCAGAATCCAGAGTCCAGCGGAAGGTCACAAGATGGTTGAGGGCTGGACCTCTTAACCTGTGGGGAGGGGCTGAAGGAATGGGCCTTGTTCAGCCTGGAGAAGAGCAAGTAGCAGCTTTCTAATATGTAAGAAGAGGCTATCAAGAAGATAGCCAGGTTCCTTAACATGGTGGACAGAGGGAGAACCAGAGACACTGGTAATAACTTGAAACAGGGCAAGTTCAAGGCGATATAAGGAAAAGAATCTGCTCTGTGAGGATAATTAAGCACTGGTACAGGATACCCAGAAAGGCTACGGGATTATCGTGTTTGCAAGTTTTCCAGACTCAGATGGACAGTGGAAACCAAGCAACCAGGTCTAAATTCACTGTTGACTCTGCTTTGAGCAAGACACTGGGTGACCTCCCAATGTCCCTTCCAACCTCAATAATGTTATTATCTTGTGTTCATATGTATCTAGGACCCAGAAAATAAATAGTTCATAGCTGAATTTGACCCACACGGTGATATCTCAATAAGCCTGCTCTAGATTGTTATAGAAAATCGTATCTAGAAAGCAGAGAGAGTTAAGAGTTAAAATGGAAGGATGTGGTTCTTCAGAGATCCAATACTATTCAACATGTAATAATTTACACGATGGAAGTAGAAATCAGATTTTTTAAACTGACATAGCATATAATTTTGGAAGTTGTAAGCATAAATTGCAGGAGAGATACCAAAATCAAAACAATAATCTCAAATTGAAGAAAATATTCAGAAGGAAAAAATAAATCAATAGACATAGATGCAAGATTCTGCCTTTTGATTAGAATCTTTATTTGTCCAACTGACTACATAATGGTAAAAATGGACCTGGGGAACATTAGCTGAGCATGTATCAATGATATTTTGTAGTTTTAAGATTATAGACCAGCACAGTGAAACACATAAATCAAACCTGAAAGACAGGTAGCAATATTTCCCTTTTGCCAGTGCTAGTACAGGTTCAGCTGGGTCTTTTATGGGCATGAAAGATATGGGCAGAGAAACCCCTGGCATAAATTATCGAAGACTAATGTAGGACCATATTCACATGACCTATGAAGAAGGCTTGAAAGAGCTGTGGCTGTTTAGTCTAGACAGGGAGACAGAAAAGAAACATGATATCACTTTTGAAATATGTAAAAGGCTCCTGCAAAGTGAAGAAGAACAATCTGCTTTCTATCTGTGTGGAGGACAGGTCAAGAAGCCATGAGCTGAAATTGCAGCCTTGTGTGACATTAAGAAAACTTTCTGACTTTAGGAATAGCAAATCACTGAAATAGACTGATAATGAAAGTGGTAAGAGTCTGCATCAGCTGTGAACTTCAAGAACAGGCTAGACAGACCACTGTCAGGGATGCTACAGGTTTAATTGTTTCAGCCTGGGGATGGAGAGGTGGAACAGATGACCTCCAGAGATCTTTTCTAACCAGAGGCATAGAATCATGGTAAGACTGGAACATGAAGTTTCTCTTGCTAAAGGAATGCATAATTTCATATAAATGGAATGGTTCAGTACTTATGAAAAAAAAAAGGCTTTTTCTCACGTGGCTGCGCTTTCCAACGCTGATAAGTAACTCCACTGTTCTTTAGGTGAGGAGCCCTAAGGATAAGACAGTGTTTTAGGTACCAAAGGGTCAAGCAATTCACTATTTTGAAAAGCTGTTCCTGCCAAGCATAAATTAAAATAGAATGAATTGAAATATAGAAGGTTAAATGGAAGGTATTTAACAAATTAACAAATATATTCAAAAGATACAATCCCAATAAGTCTATGAGTGCATGCAGTCCTGTTTATGGAGTAAGTAGCTGCTCATTACCAGCTAGAGAAGGCAGAAAGTCACTGCTGCAAAGGATGTGACCCATAAGTAATGCCTCTGGTGTTCAGGAGCTCCAGAAGTTCTCAGAAGTTCTCAACTGATCCTTTCTTTGTCACTATGGATACTGATGCTTCAGAACAAACTTTAGAATGATCCATATGCTGGCATTTAAATACCCCCGTCAGGATGCGGGAAGATTATAGTGTACACTATAAGCTACTTAAAATTTGCACTCCAGTTAACACAAACCTTTTTGAAACCTAAGAAACATCTAAAAACTCCCTTTTCTTTCTGATAGTGGGTTGTGTTGGTTCTCTGTACAAGAGTTACTACAGTAGTTATTATATAGTAGCTGAGATGAAAAAGCTAGATCCACTGGTAGTGATAATCAACATAATTACATTCCTTTTAGTGGAACTCTGCCAATTTACTCCAGCTCAGTATCAGATCAAAAATGTTGTATGTCCAAAAAATTCATCTATTTTTAATATTGAAAAGTAAAATGCCAATAGGCTTTTAGTTTTCTAATTTTCTTAGAAATCTTATTTTAAAAAAAGTTTATTTATTTATCTTTCTAATTTATAGTCAGATAAAATACAATAGGCTTTTCAAGACAATCTATCAAAAAATCAGTTCTCTTCTTAATAGAGCTTCTTTCTAGGCAAATTCATGCTAAAAATGGCACAACAGGACAATTTCAAAGTGAAAATGGTAACTATTGTTTAAGCCAGTGTGGTGATTTAGAAAAGCTTAAGGATTAGGAGTGTTGTATAGGAAACACAATTATTCCACCTCAGAGAAGAAGGGCTGGAATTATTTTGTTTGGGGTTTGTTTGTTTGTTTGTTTGTTTGGGGTTTTTTTTGTTTGGCTTGGTTTTGTTTTTTGTTTGTTTGGGGGTTTTATTCCATAGGAAAGAGAGAAGTGGAAGGAGAGCTCTGGAGCATGGAGCATATTAAGCAATGTTGAAAATGAGCAGCATACCCTGTTGCTGGGGGACTGGAGGAATAGCAGCTGTAACTGTTCCTTCAGGGTAATGACTGCTTTCCCACAGTCTTCGATTATTCTTTCAATAAGAATAATGAGATTGATTTGCTGAAGTTGAGGCATAGGCAAAATAGGTACCAGGAACCATAGTGATTCTATCAGACTGCAGCTAGACATGGGATTCCCTGTAGGCGTAGGCATCTTTTGGAGCCAAAAAACCTCCACGTTTCCCTCTTAGAGACTTTGCCCAAGGCCTCTAATCAGGGCATTTTAATTATTATTGCTTTAAGCCCCAATCCATAAGAGCTTAATGCTTACACAATAATCTGCTCAAAACTTTGGAGGGATTGACCTATGTGCAGTTGTGCATAACAGCTCACAAGATGAGACCTTCAGCTAGTGTTTCAAAATCATCTGAGGAAATTAGGAGCTGTCCTTTCAAGTGTCCTTGAAAATGACAGTCTCAACCTAGACCCCTGTAGTCATGGTAGCTAGTTCGGTCTATTTCCATGTGAATACCAAACAGGCAATTTAGAAGTCTAATTTTTACCCTCCCTTTACTGTCAAAAAGGAATTAGACCATATGAAGTCATCAAGGACTATCTGAGGATTTGCTATAACACCCATCACCATGGTATCTAAGTGCTTCCTGAAAAGACCTATTAATCACTGTGACTAAGCGTTCCCTCCTACCTGATCTGTCAGCTGAACGGCTGTTACTTCAGTTTCTGATTTATGTTCTCATGATTTAGCTCAAATATGGGCATCAAATAGGACACTGGATAAATTCTCTGGTTTCTGAAATCAGAAAAAGACCCAATTTAACTGACGAATTTGTTTCTATTGGAGTGATGGGACAAGATTAGATAAAGAGCATAGATTTTCTTCCCAAAACTAGGAATTCTAAAATTACACTGGAGTTAACTAAGGTAATGGCATTAACTAAGTTACTAGGTCATTTTCTGACAAAACAATTTTCATCCATCCATATTCTGATTTGTAGAAACATTAAGGTACTGATTCTGGCAACAGTTTCTCAAATACAGGATGAAAATTTTCATCATAATTTCTATGGCACTGTCTTAGCAATCAATCTGTTGGTCAATCTTGTGAAATGTAGTATAAACAGGTTAGTGTGATAGCCTAACCACAAGGGTGTCAGATAAGGCACAGACGCTTTCAGTTTGACAAAAAACTGTCTAAGATTCATGAAATTTGTATGATTGAATTTTCAAAATGCTTGAAATCCATTTAATTTTGTTCTATATAAATAAATAGGCATTTTTCAATAAGAATAATTAAAATAAATATTTGAAAGGAATGTAATCAAAATAATAAAATCACCCTTATTTTGCTTATTTTTCATTTAATTTCTCTGTGAACTTAGCCAGTCATACCAGTTCATGAATTCAAGGATGTATTGGGTTTGTGTGGCCAGGTTTTGGTAGTGTGTGGGCTACAGGGGTGGTTTCTGTGAGAAGCTACTAGAAGTTTCCCCCATGTCCAACAGAGCCGTCTCCAAGATGGGCCCACTGCTGGCCAAGGCCAAGCCCATCAGCAATGGTGGTAGTGCCTTTGGGATAACATATTTAAGAAAGCAGAACAAAATCTANGAGAAGCTCATGGACGACTGTCTGCTGTGGGAGGGACCCCACACTGGAGTGGAGGAAGAGTGTGAGGAGGAAGGAGCAGCAGAGACAACGTGTGATGAACTGACTACAATCCCCATTTGCTACTGTGCTGCTGCGGGGGAGGAGGTAGAGAAATCAGGAGTGAAGATAAGCCTGAGAAGGGAGGGGAAGGGGCAAGCTGTTTTTAAGATTTAGTTTTTATTTCTGATTATCTTATTCTGATTTGATTGGTAATAAATTAAATTAATTTTCCCCAAGCTGAGCCTGTTTTGCCTGTGATGGTAATTGGTGAGGGATCTCTCCCTGTCCTTATCTCAACCCACAAGCCTTTTGTTATATTTTCTCTCCCCTTCCAACTGAGGAGGAGGAGTGACAGAGTGCTTTGATGGGCACCGGGCCTCCAGCCAGGGTCAACACACCACAGTGGAAAATAGCAAAGTCTATTGTGCTTGTTTACAATTAATCTTAAAGCGTTACTACTATTTGCTTCCTTGCTTCAACCTGAAGTAGCAGTAGCATTCAGGATTCCCCCATTGCCCTTGATAAATAATCCTTGTTGTTATCCTTGAAATTTTGAAATTTGTTGTCAAACCTTGAAATTTCTAACAGCTACTGCTTCCATTAAGGGTAGTGAAGAACATGTTTACGTATTTTTCCTGCTTTCTGATTTTTGTTATGAGTCTTCCACTCCTTGCTGTACTCAAATTATTCCAGGCAGCTTTGTCACTTTCTCTTCTCCTATACATAAATTTTGTTCTTAAATACAGATTTTTTTTTTTATTAATATTATTTTATAGCTTGGTTCTATGACATCAGAAGTGTGGGGTATTTTTCTGAACAAATTGATTGGTCAATTATATTACACTTATTTTTAATATAATGTTTACATAAGGCACACTATAATTTCAGAAGTGCACCTGACAATATGATCTTTCTTGACACTTTTAAATAAGGATTTTTTTAAAAGAAAAGCTTGTGGTTATCTCCTCTCCTCTCCATTTACACAGCAATTACAATGATATAGTTCTCAGGAGAAATTTATCTATATATTCAACAATTTTAGGAACATATTAGAATAACAGACTTAATAAGATAGACTGTTTTCCTCCAGCTTAACTAAAAACAACCTCAACTTTTAGAATCATGGCACAGTACTTACACATTCACATCAAATGCTAGTTCGTGTTTAAATATATACATTTACAAAAGATCTATGTGTACCTGTGCATCGAGATACAAGTCTACAGGATGATGGATCATTATGTTTTCCCCAATGCCATTTAAATACTTCTTAAGGATTTTTTTTTTTTTTTCCCATAAATTGACGTCATGAGAAAGAGGCATAAGAAGTTAATCAAAGCATTAAAATTTTGGACAAACCTTTTCATCAAGTCTATGACTGCAGCAATCAAAATCTTTTCAGTTTTTCCTCTTTAAAGAAATTTTGCATCTCCTTCATGAGTCTCATCTTCTGCCTCTGAATCTTTTCTCATTTTTGCAATAATTTGAACATGCTGCTTTACTTTGTCAATTTTAATGACAAAACAGAGGTGACTACAAATGTTCTAAGCTGCCTAGAAGTCAGTGATAAATCATAGGCAAGGAAAATCTTATCACAAATAATTTGTCCACAACAGAAAAATTCAATTTGGCTAACTGAAGCCAGTTAACTACAGAAAGGTATCTTCCAGATCCTCCCTTTTTCTCTGTAAACCTTCTCTAGAAATTCTATCAAACAGTGGCTTTTGCAGTGACCTCACAGTCATTAGAATGATGTCATGTAACATTTTTACTATCCTTACCTACATGCTCTTTCTTTTCTACTTTTTTTTTTGTTTTGGTTTGGTTTGTTTCTTTTTTTAGAATTCCATTGTTATTGATTAGGCCTTTATAGCTTTCTCTCTAGCTGATGCTTGTCTGAAGTCACTCAGCTTTAATTAATTTCTCTTCAGAAATTTAGTTTAAAATTGCCTCCTACGGATACCTTATCACATCCTTTAAGCTTTAGCTAAGGGTCTTAATATGAATTCAGGATAGATCTTCCACTAACTTTTACACTTCGCTAGCATAAAAATCTAAGCCATTGCCTCCTCATTGTATACCTTCTCATAATCTTTAGTAATCCTTATTCTGTTTTATATTATTTCTTAGAGAGTATTCATCATCTCTGAAGAATGTTCATCTTAAATTTTGTATTCCTCAGATGAAAGAACAGAAATATGCTCTCTCTCTAATGCTGAGAAGTGGGTGGGTTTTTTCCATGTTAATAATTTTCAGTTTAATTACCTTCTATTTGTTACCCATTTTTCTATGTATGTAAAAACATACATCAATAAAACTACACAGTATTTCCTCGAGGCTATGAAAACCTTGTTCCATCTCAACGCCAATGAGGGATTAGTAAATTGCAGAAAAAAGCACATGCATAACTGAAGTATAGACAGGTGGAATTGGACAAAACCCCCTCATATCTTTGGTCATCACCTTTCTTGCCTCAGTTTTCCCTCTCTGTAACAAGGGTTTCTGTGTTAGAAGGGCATGTGTTACCCAAGAATTTGTGAGTGCAGTGTAAGTGCAGTTCTGGTTGTGTAATGGCACACATGTCTACCATCATCTCCAGAAGTCTCTGTTAAAGCCTAAGCAAATACTTTAAGCTTTTGCTTTTTCCAGAGATTGGCAGTAAATATGTTTCAAAGTCAGAAGCAGAAATAAGGATTATTGTTTAAAAGTAGTTGATTTGTAGTGGGCAGATGAAGTTTGAAGTTTTGCAGAATTTTCTGCTGAGCAGCTCTGTTTCCATTGGGATCAGCAGTGAATAAGCTTGGACCAATACATTCCAAGGCTGATTCTGACAAGTTAGAGGAAGGAGAATGGCCTTGAACTTTCAACTTGATATTCCATTTATCTTCCATTAAGTCACTTTTAAAAAATTGTCTGTTACTGACTTTTCAACTTTCTCTCTGGCAGAATGTAGGGACATAACTGTTCTGCCAGTGTGCAGCTTGCCTGTCTGTATCAATGAGTACCTACCAGCCCCTGAAGAGCTCAACTCCTAGGATCATTTAGCATTCCTTGACACTGGTGTTTAATTAGAGAATGTTTGAACTCTTTAAACTGCTACTCACTCACAGTTACTTGAATCACCTTTTCAAACTTTTAAAAATTTATTTTTATTTTTAGAAATGCTTAATCCCCTTTTTAATAGAAGAGAGTGAAGAGGATTAAGCCAATGAGCAGTGAATTGAATACTAAACAAGGTGAGGAAAGATAGTCTGACAGCAGTCTGTACAGAGCCGTCCAGGAAGGCAATTGCAAAACAGGCAGAAAGATAAAGGGCGTTTTAAATATACGTGATTGTTACAAATAGCTGTCAATGCCTATGCATACAAAAAGGTTGGAGATTTAGGTTAAGGTAGACATTCACATGAAATATGAGACAAATAAAAAGGAAAGGATCTGGAAAAATCAAATTATTAGGGATTGATCAAAAGGAAAGAACATACCTTCCTACATCTGATAAATATACAGTTGGTCAGCATCCTGCACCGCATAACCATCAATTCATTGCTATGCAGAGTGCCAACAGCAGGCTTCCACTTCAGCTGTGCCTTCAAAATAAGGGAGAAATATCTGAGAAACTGGTAGTAGAAAACCTTCATGGTCAGTTTCTTAAGAAGGGAGTGGCAAAGACTAATTTAGGTTAGAAGGAATCTCTGGAAATCATCTGGTTCTACATTTGCTTTTAGCAGGGCCAAACTTAAGGACTTTTGCTTCATTAGAACCTGAATCCTATTTTGTGGTATACACTATATTGTGTGTCGTATAGACCAGTTCACTGGCACACTTATGTTTATTTCAGAATATAATTCAAACAGCTTTTATGTATTGATTATCTAGACTTAATGCAGACATATTACAGGTACACTCTGTGGCATAATTTGCCAAAACTCACCACAAAGGCAAAGAAATAGGTATGTCTGATAATAAATATATATTGAAGATTCTGGGTATCTGAACCATAAACTTGCAGCCTGTCTCAAAAGCAATCAGTTTTCCTGAGGTCTTACAGGAGAGGCATAATCCAGATGGCAATTTATGCATTTTTCTAGCTGGTATGGATTATTTTTTTCTTATGCAGAAAAATACTAAATAGTAAATAACAGGTAGGCGAAGAAGCCCCTTACAATTTAGTATTTGCTTGGTAAATATTTCAGAGGTCCCGTGGCTGTATAAGAACTTAATTGTCTTGGGTTTTGCAATTTAAAGCTTCTACAATGACAAAATATGTTTTGCCATGTTTGAGTCAGCTTTGTCCTTTGGGCATCAAAATTATTTCCTTGCAATAGAACTTCAGTTGTCAGTGGTCTGTAAAAGTGGGCCAGGTTCCTTGGCGCCATATGGGATTCTTTAGTGAGATTCTCCTAATTTTGTTCAGCCTGAAGTCAGCGTTAAGAAGGCCATGGAACCCAGGGCCCACCTTGTGGCTGAATATGCAAAGAATGATAATGAGTATGAAAGCTCCTTTAGCTCAATGACATTCAAAGTCCTTGCAATCACAATGCCTGACCACTGGAGTTACTGGAATGGAAAAGACTGTTCTGTCATTTAATCAGTGCTTTCCACTCATTGGGATTCAGCCCTAGTCTCTAGTGGCAACTGTGCTAGGATTTCTACAGCTTTAGGGCTGCAATAACTCACTTAACCGTAAAAAGGGGTGGGACAGATGAAGAAGATTAAGAAATGCAGTGGTTTGTGGAGGTTTGCTCATTTGCATATGTTTTCATCTCCCCCGTGGATGGGCTGGCATTCATTAATTTCCTCTCAAACAGAAACTCTTGTTTGTCACAGAAAGCCCCAAGATACATCTCCTGAATTTGTCCTACATACAGATATTATACCACAGAGAGCAATAAACAGTATTGATTGTTTCCTATCATATTTAGGTGACCCTGACTACTTTGCAATAATTTTAAAAATCTGTGTTGCTTAGACAGTATCCAGGAGGCTGTTGGACCTGTGGCTTGGCTTCTAAGCACATTGTGTCTCCTTAAGAATGAGATTTATATTGGCTGCATCCCAGAGGTGAATATAATGACCTCTTTCACCTTGTCAAAATGGCAGCCTTGTCAAACTCACAATAGTCAATATCCTACAGCGCATCCATTTAGCACAGAAGCATAGCCCAAACTGGGACTTTGGACTGCAGGTACTCAAATGCACAGGTCTGACAAAGACAAATAGCGCAGGGATGCACTAACCGAGCAAGGACAAAGGGACGCCTTGCCTCCACTGTGTGAGAAATTGAAGCCCACTTAGATTTCTCCTGCATGCATTTTATGATGTGAGCAGAGGTTTAATTTTCTGAAGTCCCTGATTTAAGATGTGAGAAGCAGAGGAATACTTCTGCTTAATCCCACATGTTTTCTTTCATTAATTTTTCCTTTTACTATTTTTTTTTAATCTACTGGAACTTTATCTTTTTCATATAGGTAGATTGGTTGGGGCTCTTAAATAATACAGTTTCCCTATTGATACCCCCAATGCTCTCTGCTACAGGTACTTATTTAATAGCTTCTGCTTAAACTATTACAGCAGCACTGTGCCAAGAAGTGGTCATATTCTTTATGTGGACAGTTCTGATCTTTTTACTGACTCCCTTGATTACATAAGTTACACTGAAATTGTGCTATGTAAAAATCTGTAACACAGAATGCATTTCACAGAATAAGATTCACTAAATATTAGAAAACTACATTTCAATCAAAAAAAAAAAAAAAAAAAAAAAGAGAGGATTTTGAATGACATATGAAAAGAAAGAACCAAGACAGGTTTTCAGTTAATGTTTTTGTGACCATTTGTTTGAGCCATATTAATTTTTTTTATATTATTTTATTTTTGCATAACTTAAATTTGTGGTACGCATGACCCACCTGTCCCTTTAACACAGCTCTGTTGTGCAACAGTGGTCTTTTTTCAATGTAAAGTTCTGCAATGATCTTGAATCTATTTAGGATTAGAATTGCGTTTCCCCTTCAGGTCATAGCTTTCTGACTGTTATTTTAATGCAAATCACAACAAGTAAACTTAGTGGAGTCAGTGAAGTAAAATCTGTATAAAATCACCACCAGTCCCCAATCCTACAAACACTCAGCATGTAGCTAATGGTAAGTCACATCGATTTCAACAGTACTACTAACAGTGTACAAAATTAAACGCATTTATAAGCCTTTGCAGGATCAGGGCTTCAGAGAGCTCACGAACTGGCCTTTGATGTCCATTTATAAATCCCCATTATAATTAACAGGAATTTTACAGGCACATCAATAGCAGAGTATATGTAGAGTGTATTCCTGCTAGCCAAATAGTCTGCAGATGGAGTCCCAAAATATTCATTGACTCCCTGCTGACAAGGAAATTATTTATTATTACTACCTACATGATACAGTACTAACCTTGAAAACCCATTATATTCTAATGAGGCCAAAGCCACTTAAACTAACAAACAATCACCACTTCAAAATCTGTATTAATTTAAGGAAACATTACAGCTACTATAGAATTAGAAATTTTCAGACTTTTTTTTATTACATCCCATAATGGAGGAGATAAAGCCTTCTAGAAACCAGAATAACACTTTAATCAGAATAACCATCCTGAGCTCTCTTCCTATTTCTGCAGTAGGAAGTCAGCATCAGACTACACCATGCAACAGAAGCATATATGGAAAAGAAGGAGCAAACTTTTCAAGAAAGGGGAGGTAGGATCCGTGGGTACTACTGGAAATCCAATCCTCCTACTTTTTTTCTCAATGGAGAAAAATCAGAGATGTCAGACATGTAAGAAAAAATATTACATTTACGGCTGTTTTTCCAAGTACCTGTGGAATCTGCAGAGGTAGGTACTGGCAAACAAGAGTTACTAGTTGCTTTCTCTTTGATTTACCCTGTTTAATCTGAGGCCTTGCTTTGTTTCTGAGTTTGGAAAAGAAAAGGACACTGAGAGGTGTGAAATGTTTTGCTCTGTGGATTTTAAAAGGCAACAGAAGTTTTATCTGTGTATGTGGAGTGACCTGTTGAGCAGGTGTGCTGCTTATAGCACAGAACAACTGATACACTTTCCTAAGTAAATACTTTGAAAATGCAAATATTTATTTATTTCTCTATTTTTGTAAAACTAATGGGGAAATTTTGAGAAAAGGCATTTGAGAAGAGGTAGTATGCATATCTAAGGTCTTACGCAAAGACTCCAGTGCATTATTTGATTTTGATGCATTGGAAGAACCAAAGCATAACATACAGAATAGACATCTATCTTACATGGGAAAAAATATTTTTTATCAATCAACTCATAAAAATCTTCTTTTACTGGTTCCATGCCTTGATCTTCACTGACCTTTACAAATGTTTTGTATTTCATTTCATACCAACCTCTCTTAACCTAAGAAGATATCAAATATTAATTATTTGGTTGAAAACATGTTTCCCCACCATCAACATTTGCCAAAGGATTGTGCTCTGTCTTTACACTGAATCTGGAGCAAGCTGATGTATAATTACAAGAGCAATTTCATTTTGGATGCTAACACTGAAAAACTTCAGTGTGTTTCATTGAAGTATGGCAAATTAACCAGAGAGAATCTGACCTATTCAGCAAATGTCGGGGCTGTGGGGCTTTATACTGTGTTAATAACAAACAAATAATACAGTCAGAAGTTCAAGTTTAGAGTTACAGTAAACAAATTTTGAATTTTGTATCTGAGTTTCAAATTCACCAGCTGATGTCTTCATGATAGATTGAGTGACATAGTGAATACTCTGAGAAGGTAGCATGTATGGTTTTTGCTTGTGACGTAGTATGAACAAACAGCTACTTAGGATTAACAACAAACCTTTCTACAAATTATTCTGGAAATTGGAATAAGAAGTCTATCATACAGTTCACTAGCTGTAAATATGTGTTCTTTTTTTTCCTCTTTTAGTATAATTACTGCTCTGGGAGAAAGTAAATCAACCGGTTTTTGTTGAAAGATCAATATACCTGACCAGATCATAAATAGAGACCTTCTCAAGGGAAATGTACCCTCAAACTTATTGCCCTTCAGGGGAGTTTTATTCTCTTAAAACTTCTTTATTATCTTTAATTGAACATAGAACAGAATTTAGCCATTTCGTCTTCTCTCTGTGCTTTACTCTTATTTTAGCAATTGTTGCTATGAAAGAAGCTTAGATGAGTTTATAGTAGCTTGATTTTTTACATGAGAAATTTTAGAATTACTAAGCTCTTGAATAATTCCATATCTGAAAGAGTTTTTGTGCTATGGCAGAAACAGGATACCAAATGTTAACTCTGTAATGGATGTCAGAAGATCACCATATGTTATATTTTAATTTACCCTTGAGTTTCTAGAGAGTTTGCCGAGATATTGGTTGAAAAGTCAAACATCTTATGTATATACTTAAAATAAATTCAAGTAGATACAACAGGAAAAGTATAAATTATCATTGTAAAACCTGTCTAGAATGCCATGTGTAAGTCAGATTACCATATCCAGGAAATATGAATTCCAGTGAGGAATATCTAACAAATTTGTTGCATTAGATGTCTATCATAGCAGAGAAGACAAAAAGTGTCAAAAAATGTTTAGGGGGATGCTGATGTTTTCAGGCCTGCAACAGGCATTAACACTGTGATATCAGGTTGCTTAATCCACTCATCCTGGGTTTTTCCTTGCTAGCAATGGAAACCACCCCACCCCATTGACCTCAGTCCTTCTGATCATGGAAACAAGACTAACACATGTGTTATGATTAGAACAACTTTGCTTTATTGTCCTCCCCCAGCTGCAGTGGAGCACAGAAGATATCCCTGGATGTCCCCAAAATTTGTGTACCTTATTACCCTTTTTCCCATTTCTTTATCCTTTTCTTTGCCACCCTTTCTGTACACCAGCACTGTCCCAAATAATTACTGATAATTACATTTTATCCATTGAGCTCAGTCTTGTTACATCCATATCCAAACTTGGTATTTCTTATTCTGCTACCTAGGTAATCTCAGCATTACATGCTCTACTAACAAGGCTGCCAAGGTGCTGTTAATCTTGCAAGGCTATTCTCCCCCCAAAGTCTGCAATGCTCCCCTCCAGTTGTCTGTGATGTTCAGCCCTTTCTCACTTACCTCCCCCTTAACCACCTCTGAGACCCAGGTGTCCCTGACAGCCCTCACAGTGCTATCTGTAACTTTTGGCAGCTTCTCACATTGTTTATCTGTCATGCCCGGCAATTTCTCATGTCATAGTTTCTCATGTCCTGTTCAGTTAGCTTAACCCCAGGCCAGGGCTTATTCAGATCTCTCGATATCCGTCTGTAGGCCTAACAAAAAAGGAAATGAGACTTGGCTTGTTTATCTTTGCAATATGAAGACTGAGGTCAGATATGAAGTAAAATCTTGCAGAAGTCTGTTTTATAAGTACAGCCACTGAAAAGAATAATTTTAATAAATAATTTGGTATTGCAGCAACTGAATATATGTATAAGGAGGTATCGGGCACCTAAAGATCACTGTGATATTTATAAGACTGATAAGCCTGGTCAGTTTAAACTCCAAAAAAAAACTTAACCGGATTGACTTTCAGTAACACCCTTCATGCTAATGGTTAATTCCCACTTATTTTTAGTTGTTACCACTACAGATCCAAAGCAGTCAGTCCTTAGCAGCCATATGCTACAGCCGCTGTGAGCTCACAGTACTGCAGCACTGGTGCCATACCCTCAGCAGTCCCCATCACCCCAGGGTGGGGAGCAGCCTCTACAGCTCGTCCATGTCATATACCGAGGTGGGAAACATGTTTGGGATCTTTCCCTTTTGTAAAACATTTGAGTTTCTTAACACGTCTGAGCCCTGGGCCTCTGGCACTGGCACAGGTGCTGTGGGATGCTTGGGGAGGTTGCCTTCCTGCTGCAGCACGTTCCCTGTCCTGCAGCCTGGCTCTTTCTTCCCTCCTCAGTGGCTTCTCCTTTTCTTAAAGGTGGTATGTTTTCAGTGAGCAGTAATTGACCATCAGTGGGTTGCTTATAGTTCTGGGGTCTCTGCTTTCAAGATATGTCTATATTTCAATGTCCATTTTTCAATATCCATATTTCAATGGATGGTCCCACTGAAAGATTTGTGGTCAATGGCTCAACGTCCAGGTGCAGATCAGTGGCAAGTGGCATTCCTGAGGGGTCGGTGCTGGGACCAGCACTGCTTAAGATCTTTGTTGGCGACATGGACAGTGGGATCAAGTGCACCTTCAGCAAGTTTGCCAAGGATACCAAGCTGTGTGGCGTGGTCAACACGCTGGAGGGAAGGGATGCCATCCAGAGGGACCTTGACAGGCTTGAGAGGCGGGCCTGTGCGAACCTCATGGAGTTCAACAAGGCCGAGTACAAGGTCCTGCATGTGGATCAGTGCAGTCCCAAGCACAACTGCAGGCTTGGCAGGGAATGGATTTAAAGCAGCCCTGAGGAGAAGGACTTGGGGCTATTGATTGATGAAAAGCTCAACATGAGCCAGCAGCGTGTGCTTGCAGCCCAGAAAGCCAAATGTGTCCTGGGCTGCATCAAAAGAAGTGTGACCAGCAGGTCGAGGGAGGTGATTCTGCCCCTCTACTCTGCTCTTGTGAGACCCCACCTGCAGTACTGTGTCCAGCTGCGGGGTCCCCAGTAGAAGAGAGACATGGAGCTGTTGGAGTGAGTCCAGAGGAGGGCCACAAAGTTGATCAGAGGGCTGGAGCACCTCTCCTGTGAGGACAGGCTGAGAGAGTTGGGATTGTTCAGCCTGGAGAAGAGAAGGCTCCCGGGAGATCTAATTGTGGCTTTCCAGTACCTGAAGGGGCCTACAGGATAGATGGAGAGAGACTTTATCAGGGAGTGTAGTGACAGGACTTCTCATAGCAAGTTGGTAACAATCCTAACAGACCATGACTGGGGCCTAGCAGAGTTTGCTAAGGTATAGTTATCTTAAGGCCTGAAGCTTATTACCTGAAGCATTACAATTTTACAGGGCCACAGGGTGCAAAACATTTTACAGCTATTATTATTATTTACAGTGCTTATGTCTAAGTTTTAGTGTCTTAATCTAACCTAATATTTATTAAATCCTGCTTAGTGTAGATCTGCTTTTATAGGTGCAATAGACCTTTGCTTTGGCTGCAGTATAAACTGTTCATGTATTAGAAAAGACTTTCTAAATACTAGGCAGTGAAATTAAAAGGCAGTTATCCAGTGGGATAGGAGGTATAAAAAGGAGATATAATTGCAAGGCAAAAATACCTTACTTATAAACCAGAATTTAACAAATATGTAAAGAAGGACTATATGATGTGTTTGCTTAGAGTGATCAAGGATTACACTGCTCAGCTCAGGAACTCACTTCCCACTCCACCATCGAACAACGGATTCTGTCTTGGCTTCTAACATCCCACTGACATCACTTAGCTCTGCCTTCACTCCAAGCCAGATTTACCCTCTATTTTAAAGTTCAGTCCTGAAGAAAGAGAACACAAGGACAAAGAATTTTAAGTCAATTCACTGTTCTATCAAAAGTCAATTTAGAAATCAACAGATAAGGTACCTGTTGTCTGGTTAAGGCAGGCATGAACTGCAATAAACTCATACAAAACCTGCATTACAGCTGACCACTCCAATTCAAATATTATTTTCAATGAAAGTACAGTATCTAGAGGCATATGCATGCCATCCTCTCTTTTTCTAACTCCACTTCTTCTATCCATGCATTCATTAGCTTTGAAAGACAACTCTTAAAATGAAATATGGCCACTTACATATGAAAATACATTCACTTGAACTGAAAGGGTATTAATTGATAAGGGACCAATGCAGGAGATAAATTTGCAGCTTCTTCCTTGAAAATAACAATCAAATCCTGAGGGTACTAGCAACTGACTTCTTATTAATTTCATCTAATAGCTGTTATCATAAATGTATGAATACATAGATTATAATTTTCTAGACGCTAACAATCTACATGTCATTGGATGCCAAAATTACTATTTAAGGATGAGTATGAGAAAAGTTGGGCATATTTTCAAGTACTAAATAGAAATGTATTTATGATAGCTGTCTTTCTTATATTTAACACACTGCATTACTATTTCTTTGTTCTCCATTTAATAGCTGATCATCTTACCGTTCTGGCAGAAAAAAAAATCCTTTTAAATTAGGATACACTGTCTTTTCTTTGTTTATAACTGAAGTATAAAAAAGCAAGAAAGCTTAAGGAGTCAAGAGACAGTTTTATAAACATATTTTGCTGCTTCTACTAAAAGGAGAAATGAGTATCTCATTCTTCAGTGTGAGACAATAGGAGTGCTACATGCCTCTATCACTCTGAACATGAGATTTGAATTCTGCTGTTGCCTCTGCTTTCAAGTCTCAGACATAATAGTACTATTATATTATCTTACCTTTTTGAAGTGTTTTTCATTCAAAAGTTCCTGAGGCATTTAAACTTTGAATCAGCTTGTTATTTCCCTACAGTGAGTTTTCAGAGAAATCTTCATACTACACTTCCTCTCTGTGTGTCCCCCTTGCTCCAGTCTTCCCTACCAGGTGTCATGCCAGGTCTGCCTCATTGGTATGGAGTTTTAAAATGCAACATAGCATCTTGTGTTTCACATGCTGGGTAATTAAATAAAAGACGGCTTCTCTTTCCAGTTCCCAAAGAGAAGATGACCTCCTCCCTGGCCCTCTTTGTTGTGTGATGTTCAATCATGGATGCGAAGAGAAATTTGGGAGTGAATGGAAGCAGCACACGAAAGCATATCAGCTACATAAGAAAAATGTCCCTTGCTTTGGTATCTAGCTATCTTTCCTGCTGTTATGCAGCTTCCTCTCTACCTATATGCCCAGTTTCCCTTCCAGAAAGAAACAGGACAAGTGCAGCGCTGATATTAATCACCTTTCTTCTCCCTACATATAGATACAACACTATCAAGGTTAAAGGTGTATAAGCAGATATCTACCAGGGCTTCTTATCAGTATTTTGCATCTTATTATACTCCAAGCCCTTTCAGTGGACTGGTCAGTGATAAAACTCACAGCTAACCAAAGGATGATTACACCTACCCCAGCCGATGCTGAACACTTCTTGTCTCTGCACACGCCAGAGCACTGTGCTATCTACAAGCAATGCTACTAGACTGCAAATGCACTCCAGAACTGACCTCCGATCCATAGTTTCTAAGTATTGAAGAAGCAAAACAGTTCTTTCCCATGTTTTCTTAATTGAGGAGACTGTTAATGAAAGCTGTTTCTTCATCTTTGTGAGATGGGACAGTTCAGATGGCAGGAAAGGCTGGTTTGTTGAACTTGTAGTTAAATATGTGTTTAGAAGATGTTTGAAAGATACATTAGGTAAAATATACTCTATCATCAAATGTTCATAACATAGTTTCAAAAGCTAAACTAAGAATGAGAGGGAAGGATTGATTTAAGTAAATTTTTATAAAATTCATCCAGAAATTAAAATACCTCAACCACAGAGTTAAAGATTCTGAAGTCCAACACCAGAGGACATAACTTCTATTTAGTAGTATGTAGTATAATTACCATGGTATGCCCATGATGTGCAGGGTGAAGCAAGCATATTAAAGATAGATTCATAATTAGATCTGAGGTACTTGGCTAATTAACAAAATGGATAGACAAAATCTGTATTTCATTAGGGTGAGATGTATCAGTTTCCTCCTGTGCTTCTGCATGTTTGATATATTATACTGCAGTGAGCTATTTCCAGTGCATCATGTAGGGATGTTGTGATGAGTCACATGCCAAGCAACATGATAAAATAATTTATTATCAACCAGGCTGGAAATGTCGGTTGGGGGATTCTCTGTATTTAATGGTTCACTGTATGAGTTCATCACAATGTTCTCAGTCTTTCAAGGTGGTATTGTTACTGATATTATTTAGACAGTCTTCCTTCTCCCTCTCAGAAAGTGAAAGAATAAAAGTTCCCAAATGTATGTTCATATGTGGTAGAGTACTATCCTCTCACATTGGATGTCTTATATATTGTAAGTCTTATAATGTCATCTTATACAGCTCGTTAGTCAACTGGTGGCTTGGTGCATATATAGCCTAATGAAAGGTGATCAGGTATATACAGGTAGATAGACAGAAAGTTAAAGAAGAATTCATTCTCATTCTCTGTTTATACTATAAAGTTGGAAGTGTAAAGAAGAAAAATGCACCTGTATTGAAGAATCACAAAAGCATGAATTAATTTAAAAGAGCAACATGACTTTTTTCTTTTTCTTATTGTCCTGTTAAAACACTTTTAAAACCAAACCAAATGTTTTCCTGTAGACAACCCTGCACATAGAAGAAAAAGAAACTTTCCTTGCTATTATGCCAAGAATTATATCTATCAGATGATTGTCTATGTGTGCATTTGTGCACCTGTGTATTTTTAATATTTATGTTCATATATACATATAAGATGCTGTGTCTCTCATTGCAAATGTTCTCTCTTCCACTTGGTATAGAGTAGTTCTGCTTGTATTCTGTCCTGCCAGTAATAACACCACTGGATCTTTACATCTAACCCGTGTACTCCATCTATTTTCTATACTGGTCTTTCCTAAAACTAGCTGTAATTATTATTAGTGAAAAGGAAACTGCATCTGTTTAACTACAGTAAAAGAAAAATGAACATCTTAAACACCCATGAGTTATGCCTCCCCTCCCTCCAACCTGGGACAACTTTAACACTAACAGCATAAATATATTTTTATTATTATTATTATTGTTATTATTATTATTATATTATTATCAGCAATTAAATTAATTAAATTAAATTAATATTATATTATTATCAGCACCAGAGTGCAAATGAATGCTTGCTTTCTGTACAGGTAGCTTATGTTAGATGGTTGTATTTACGAGCTAAAGAACACCCAGAATTTCTCAACTGTGGGTATTTTTTCTTCATTTAATCTTTGAAAAGAATACATGGATCTGTGTACATTTTCAGAGTCCCTGTTCCCTCTGTCCCAAATGATACAGAACTATATTCCTAGTGGTAAGTATAACCTAAACCAAGAGCTGACTACGAAGCAAAAACTAAAAGAAATGGAGAGGTTAAAAAAATTGATATATCTTTACTGTTTGGCTACAGCACTAATCCAAAATGAGATGGTAAAACTACTTATCTCAATTTCTACAAAGATCCCTTGATAAATTCAGTAGAAACATAAACAGAGTCTATATGTTTAACCGTGAATACTTAGTTGTACACTGTCTTTTGGCAGTCCAGAAACACTTACTATTATAAAGGTTATGTCTGTTTCCATTCATAAATACTTTATTTAAAATGAATTTTGCATGATTCATATTGCCGTATCCTGTGAGCAAGTACTAAATCTTGTCTTAGTAGTCTGCGTGTATGGTGCTGCTTTCTCCAAGATTTCAGTTTTTGACGTGCTATAGATTTCTTCATAGCCAATGTATGCCTCACATTCTCTTCATCACAAGTTTTACAGACTTATTTTTGAATAGCAGCTTCATAGGTTTAGAAACAATGTGATTTCAGGCCCCAGTGCATAAACACAGTTCATCTGATGTTCAGCAACTGTTAAAAATCTGGCATACTGAACTGATAATTTTGGCTGAATAGATAGAAAATGAGACCAGTGCTCAGATATTTAAAGGCAGTTAGGAGTCTAACTTCCCTTGAAACCAATTTTTTTCTCTATTGCAATGTTGTTGCTGTTGAAAGAATTTATAAAGATGTTATAATTGCTCATATAATATAACCAATGCATAGTGGGTAATTTTGGATAATGCTACAAAGTGAACGGAATTTAAAAGGTAGGTGATAACAACTGCTTTTGTCTAACAGAAAAAAAACTAGGGAATAATTGCCATGCTCCTTCAAGTTGGAAGAATGGCATTCTGATTTGTAGGACCATTTTCATTATTATTTTTAGTCTTCCACACAGGTACTTAAGCTCGGATGGTATCTGAAATGCTTGCTAATCTGCAGCTGAAGAATTCTAGCATTAGCTTGTAGGAGGTATATGTAACACCGATGTTAGTTATTAAAATGACATCTGCAGAGAAAACATGCAAAAGCAGCTGTCATTTGATTTGGGCCATTCTAGATTGCTAAAACCCATCAGACTGCTTGAATAACTAATAAAAACCCAGCTGATTCGCTTACCATATTAGTTGCTAAAATGCATTTGAGGATTTGGATTTGCAAGCAGAATATCCCTTCAAGACTCAAGAGAAAAGATGCCATGGAGGCCAATTAACCTAGGAATAGCTGTTAATCCCTTTCAGGTCATGTAGAGGAACAAGTACACATAAATGCATGGTACAAAAGCACTTTTGATTTCACTAAGCTGCTTTTTAAAATAGTTCTTAGACAGTCATACTAATAACATTGTAGCACTTCACATTTTCTCAGTACTATGCAAACAGATAATTAGGTCTCAGAGTAGGTTATTGTTCTCCAAATCTTACAGGCAGGAAAACTGAGGCACAGAGCTGGGAGGTATCCAAGGCCAAACACAGTGCAAATTACCAAGGCAGGATTACAGTTCTGGAATGGCTACAATCAGCTCCCCAGCTTGTATCACGCCGTACAAAACAACGTTTCCATTCACGAGAGGTGATATGTTTCGAGTGCAAATTTTCAAGATCATGCTGCATTTAATCTGAAAGCTAGCTATTGACCCTGATGGGCTCACCCTAGGTGCTAAACATCCAGGCCCTGATCCAAGGCAGCACTTAAGCACCTACACTAAAACAAGCAAACAAACAATAATTTTCAAGTCTTTTAAATCAATCTCAAACAAATGAACCTGAGATATTTTTTTTGTAGTTGTCACCCCAGCAGGATCTGTAGCTTTGGTTGACATCTGTTACCATGAGTAGCTCTTTTGCAGTTGTTATGGTCACTCATCTCTACTGACCAGCATGAAGACAGTGGAATAAAGCCAAAACATTGCCTATCAGTTATCTCATTCTATTTCTGTTGGGCTAGAAGTTCTGGCAATGCCATGAAGCCAGGCAGGCTGTGATAAAAAGCATTTTATACCATCATAGTCTTCTTGGAGAGGGGTCAGAACTGAGACCTTAGTCATATCAGCATGCTGTTTGCCCACATATGTCTTACAATTTCTTGCCTTCATTTTATCTTTGATGTATCTGAGCTACTACAAAGAAAAATTAAACATTTATATGTCAAAGAAGTACTAATTCAATGAAAATATATAAATCATGTTATACCGGATGTGATCGTCTCTGATCTTGCATAATCCAACCATTAACTTTTCTAACCTCAGAAATTAAAAATCTGGAGTTAACCCATCCCAAAACAAGAGGGTTATATGTTACCTAATGATAAGTATCTAATATTTTGACCTCTAATTTGAGCTAATTACTCGGGGCCACATTTGTGGGAAAAAAGAAGGTACATAGGGATAATTCACCTCCCCTATTTTTCAATGAAATTACTCACTCCCTCCATTGACAATAAATCATACATGGTAACTTTTTTTTTTTTAAATAAAATGTACCAGACACGCAAATACAAACTACTGTTCTGAAGGACTGATGGCACCTAGCTGTAGTAGAAAAAGCTTAGAGTAATAGTGTAATTTTAAACTGCCTTCTCTTGAAGCATTATGTACAATTTGTATGTACAAGAAATATGTAATTAAGTGTCTAACTGATCATGCAAATTTGTTTAAACAATCAGAAACATGTTTCTCGACTTTCATAATGCTGCTGCTTGCATCCTTTGAAAGTAGGTTTTTTTATTTAATGAATCTCCAATGCTGAACTGAAGAAGTCTCTCCTTGCACAGTACATGTTTTAATTAATTTATGAATTTATTTATACAGCTAAAACAGCAGGTAAAACATGAAATGGAATATTCCTGGTTACTTCAGTTTAGACTCAAATCTCTATGATTTATACTTGTGCTACTGTATTAAACAAACAAACAAACAAACAAACAAACAAACAAACAAACAAAAACCCCATATATTTTGTAATCCAATATTTCATCCCATATCTGGATTCAAAGTTAAATCCAAGAAGCATGCAATAAATATTTTGTCCTGTGGAGAAATAACAGAATATTATATTTGTGTTTATTTTGTGTGTTTGCTTAAAAATGCAGCTGCCTCAGAAGGTATTATAATCAAGGATCACCAACTCCTTAGCCAGGATCTGTCTTCTACAGCTATAGAACTACTCTTAGTCTCTTGCAACATGGCTTTCTAATCAGTAATAGGCATGGGTTTGGGTTTTGTTTTTATTTTCACACAAAAAAATTCTTGTTACAAATTTTTTTTTCCCTCCCCAGTGTCAGTCTAATGGAGAAGGAATACTAAAACTCATTTGAAAACACTGGGCCCTGGATAACAATTATATTAAGACAAGCAAATAAAAAGTGCAGTCAGCAATGAGAATCCAAAGTACAGGTCTCTGACTTGTGTACACCAATCAGCCCAGAATAAACCAATGATTCTTTTTAATCCCACTGTATATGATCTGTTTAATTTTAGATACTGGGATTCTATTTATGGGAGTCTGTTGATAACATATTATAATGACTAGTATTTTCTAGCTAGTTAACTCCCCCTTCCCCAGTTTAAACTCTAATTTCATATTTTTAAATTGGTTTCTTTTATTTTCAAAAAGCCAGGGATCAGTTTATACAAATTCTAATTTTACCAGAAGTTTCACTGAAAATCAAATATCCTGGGTTTTTCCTTCTTCATAATAGATATGCTAATTCCTTCAGTCCATTCCGTATTCTCAGCATTGAATCAAAGTTTATTGAAAATGTAGTGTTAGAGCAAATGCACTATATTAAATCAACTTTCATAACAAACAGAGAAACATTATTTTGGTATGTTAAGCTTAGCCAATGAAAATATATGCAAAGAATTTTTAAATGCTATTAAATAACAAGCTGCGGTAGAACTACCTTTACTGCAGTAGAACGATTTCATCATTGTCCTAAAAAACAGAAATACCGATTTAATATCTAATTTCTTCCCTCATTTGTAACCACTGTAACCCCACTGACTTCAATTTATAATTTCCATAGAATTTACATTTGGATAGAGATGTATTCCTAAGGGCCAGTTATGCTATCCTTACATATTACCTTCTCTCCTACTTCAGACCAACAAAGCCACTTATGGAATAAGACATCACACCGGCTCTCATGTTGAGGTTGCAAGCTCTTCATGATTTCAAACTAACTTGATTATTGGTAGAAGTGGTGGTATTTGTTCAGGGTTTTGTTTTGATTTGCAGAAAGCTGCCTGTGCAGCTGAAAAGACTTATTCAGATCTGGATTTTTTGTTGGCTCTTTGACTGTTTTGGTGAGAACTATCTATCTTCATTCCCGCTCAAATGGATTAATGACTACCTTGTGTTCCTTTTATGGAAAACCCAAACTAGTTTGTATCTACACATCCTTATACACTAAGTGATTGAGGGGGTGGAGGGAAAAGCAGGATGCCTATCTATAACTATAAATACTTGATTTTGGGAGCATTGTCTACATCTTTGTTGCTTCTATAGAAAGCAAAGTCTTTCTCTTTCCTTATACATATTGCAACAGAATAAAGATCAAAGAGAATAAGATAAAATTGGTAGTGAGTGCCCTTTGGAAGGACTAAGTTTATTCCCATGGACTTGGCTCATGTCTTATTCG
Organism: Aramus guarauna; assembly: GCA_013400195.1. Classification (NCBI taxonomy): domain Eukaryota; kingdom Metazoa; phylum Chordata; class Aves; order Gruiformes; family Aramidae; genus Aramus; species Aramus guarauna. The sequence continues at coordinate 530,227 of VXBL01003769.1, read as the reverse complement.
AGTGCATATCTATGGCCACACTTTTTCTATGTCCTGTCAGAAGATGCGTACAATTTTATTATTGGAATCAGTTCTGTCAAGTGTATCTTCTCCTTCTCCTTCCCAACCACTAGGATTTCAGTGTTTCTCACACCAGGTCTTATTTAGAAACTTTGCCTCTGCTTCTTTGTTGAGCCATTAATTTCTTTTGTACTTTCATAAATAGTCTAGAAGTTGTAGTCGAAGTTTTATTTCTTAAGTTTCCTGTGTAGAGGGTTTATTACTTTTTTCATTTTAGGATGTAAAGTTACTATTGATTTGTCTAGAAATCTTCCTTCTGGCAAATTTTGGGGGATTTTTCAAAAAGGTAGGATTGCTAGGGAAGCCTAGCTGACTAAAGTTTCTGACTTTTAAAGTTTTCTCTCCTTTCAATGAGGAGGCACTATCTGCAGAGATAATAAATAGAAATTTCCTTGCTACTGTAAAGCTTTCTTCAGATTATTGTTAAATACTGAAGAGAAGGAAGGGGGAAAAGAATGAAGAAAACATCCTTTATCTGACATGTCTTGCACAGTGTAAGGTAGTGTCTCTGACATAAATTTTGACACAGTATCCTTTTATTTACCTCAAAGTCTAATCTAACACATCTAATCTAGAGCATTGTCAGGCAACTAACGTATGTTTTCAGGCAGATCACAGAAGGCATCAAACTGGTTGCCAATTCTGGAGAAGTCTTCCTTCAGTTGGAAATAGCCTGAGGCGGATATGACTAAATATTCTCACCAGGAGAAAATTATACTGAACTGAACAACTCACTGTCCTCATTCTCATAGCAAACTGACAGGGAGGACACTTCCCTTCCTAACCTCATTTCTTACAGTCTGCCAGGTTCTGAGCTGTAACAGTTAACCCCAGAGCATTTAAGAACAGTGTTTTCCGTCACATTGCAGATCTGCCCCAGTCATTGTCTCATCTCTATAATTTCAGAAGAAAGAGCTTGCAGGGGTCTAGGAAGGGGTATATAATCAAAACAGAACGAGAACATATCCACCTAGTTGTGTTTTAGGGAAAATATTGCTGATTTTGTATGGCTGAAATGCTGAGGCATGAGATCTGATCAATGTTGTTATCCCAGCACAGATCTGCACATCCTGTGAATCTGTGTTAGTGCTGGCATGAAGAGGAGATGAACACAGAGGCCCAAAAAATTCACACAAGCAAAAAGTAAACCAGCATGTTTAAATTATTGCTTGCAGAGGCTGTTTAACAGCTTCAGAAGAATCAGACTGAAGAACATCTTTAAAGGAAATCTTACATCTTTAAAAAAATAAAACTTTTCAAAATGATGCTAAGTTTACCATTACTCTGTGAGTTGCTTTCATTCATGTACAGAAATCTCACTTAATGTTTCTGGAATACTTCTGGCTATTAAACAAGTAAATGCAAAGCAGATTAAATACATTAACCCCCAATTAATTATGGGGTTACAGCATTGGTGGATAAGGGAAGAGTGACAGATGTCATCTACCTGAACTTGTGCAAGGCATTTGACACTGTCCCACACGACATCCTGGTCTATAAATTGGAGAGACATGAATTCGACAGATGGGCCACTCGGTGGATAAGGAATTGGCTGGACGATTGCACTCAAAGGATCGTGGTCAACGGTTCAATGTCCGAGTAGAGAACAGTGATGACTGGTGTCTCTCAGGGGCCAGTACTGGGACTGGCACTGTTTAACATCTTTGTCAGCAACATGGACAGTGGGATCAAGTGCACCTTCAGCAAGTTTGCTGACAACACCAAGCTGTGTGGTGTGGATGACATGCTGGAAGGAAAGGATGCTGTCCAGAGGGACCTTGACAGGGTTGAGAGGTGAGCCCATGCGAACCACATGAAGTTCAACAAGGCCAAGTGCAAGGTCCTGCACATGGGTCAGCATGATCACAAGCACAACTGCAGGCTTGGCAGGGAATGAATTGAAAGCAGCCCTGAGGAGAAGGTCTTGGGAGTGTTGATTGATGAAAAGCTCAACATGAGCTCAACATGAGCTTTTCAAAAGAGCCTGGCTTCGTCCTCTTTGTACCCTCCCTTTAGGAATTTCTATACATTGATAAGCTCCCTCTGAGCCTTCCCCTCTCAAGGCTGAACGGTCCCAACCATCTCAGCTTTTACTCATAGGAGAGATGTTCCAGTNTGGGGTTGTTTTGTTGTTTTTTTTTGGAGGGGGTGTGTTGGTTTTTGTTGGTTTTGTTGTGGTGGTGGTTGTTTTTTAAATTAATAAATACACCTGGAAATAAGGCACAATAGTGATGCTGAATACTTTGAAAAAAGTGGCTTATTCTCAGCTGGTTGCATGGAAATTCATCTCTTTTGATAAAATGGCCCTGGTCCCATATGTCCCTGAAGTTCCCAGAGCAAAGTGATTAGCAGGTTTAGGTAGCTACATGTAATACAGTTCATAGCAGCGACTCCCCAGATTTGCCACTTAGAATCCCAGTGAAAAAA
>VXBL01003769.1:498757-527426 GCA_013400195.1 Aramus guarauna | reverse complement strand
TCCATGTCTCTCTTGAACTGGGGACCCCAGAAGTGGACACAGTACTCCAGATATGGATTCACTAGTGCTGAGTAGAGGGGAAAGATCACATCCACCTTTCATTCCATAAATTATGACACATTAAGTCATTTTTAAACATCTTTAGCTGCATATACGTTTTATTTTCCTGAGTGTATAATATGAATTTGTTTGCTAAATGCTGTTCAATGAACTATTGTCTTTTATACATCTGTTTTTTTTAAAACCTATACTATTAATGTTGTGTTGTGTNCCAAACAAAAACAAACCCCAAACCGAACCCATCCAACAAAAGCTCACCAGAGTTTAGAATACCCTGGCTACCTTTTTATCATTGTGATAGAAACTTACATAATTTCATAAGATCAATACATACTGAATTGTAATTCCTATCTGTCTGGGTTGTTTGGGTTTTTTTCCTCACACATTTAATTTATTTCAGACAAATTTAGGAGAAGGAGGTCTGACTCCTCTATTTCATGAATAGTCTGTATATATGTTCTTATGATATCAGTACCTCGCTAGGAAGAGGAAACCCAATTAAATGCTCTCATCAAGGAAAAGACCATAGTTTAAGGTCAGCAGTTATTTGATCTACTTGGCCTGCTGTGTAGTCTGTCAGAAAATGCATGTAAGCTACCCAGTTGTCTTTGACTTAACAATGATAAGGGACGTGTGTTGCATTGTCAGTCCCTGGGAAAAAAAAATGGAAAGGAGTTGACGGTACTTTACTGGTTTGGTGCAAAGACCAGAAAAGTGAAGATATTGTGGTAGAACACTCATAAGAAAAAGGGATACACATTTAGAGACAGATCTATAGGAAACCAAGTAATACTAGTGCTTCATCTTATTTGCTTGTATTTATATCAAGTTCTGTGTATCACTGGTAGAAACAGTCCTATCCAATCAGCATCAGAGATGCTACAGAAAATCTTTTGGTTTATTTATGTTCACAAAAATGCTGATATGAAAGTAGCTAATATTTTCTCTGGGAACGTACGCTTGAACATGTTTGCCATGCAAAATATGTTGAGATTGTAAACCATGAGACTGTTTACTATCATTCAATAATTATCACTAAGATTTAATGGAAATCAATACTACTTTGAAGCAATGAAAAAAAATCAGCAAATTCCATTTGTGCACTTCACTTCATTATGAACAACTGACATCAATACAAATTTTAAAAGCAACTTAAAAATAATTTTTAATATGCACAAAAGGAGACCATTTAATTTCCATAATTTCTGTCACTTATCAATATTAACAATATGTTTCTCCTATCTATAAGTAGCTGTCTTTGCTGTTCTATTAGTTCCTTTCCTGAATATAGTTGAAGTCACTGATATGTATATAGAAGCCTTGAAAGAGCTCTCCATCACCAGAACAGTGGTTCCCTCTTAATAGTTCTGCATCACTCTCATTAACGCTAATTGCAGTTATAAGGGAAGAATAAACCCCAAAGTATTATCTAAATGCAGGGCAGCCAACATTACAGAGATCTATTCCATTCCTTAATGTTTTTTACTGTACTTGCTGAGTGCTTTAGATACTGACATTTTAAACTTCGGGGGGGGGGGGGGGGGGGGAGAGGGGAAACCCCCCCAGAAAACAGGCAGGGAAGGAAGAAAATAAATTCCTTTTATATTTTGGTTAAAATTAATACACTGCACCTAAGACACGGGTGATCAGTTTCAGCATGGGTGTACAGTGGTCTGCCTTCAGAGCACATATATAAACAGCTCACCAAGCTTGTTTTACATACTACTTTAACAAAAACTGAGGATTTTGCAGGATTCCAGGACATATGGTTCTCTATCACAGCAGGTTCCTACAATGTCATGTTACTAAAAAATACTTGTTTCACAAATGTAAGCCAAGCCTATAGGATACTTATATCTTGTCACCTTCCATGTTAATACCAGATGAAATGATGTATTTTAAAAATGGAGGGATTTGTCAGTGGCTTTGAGATTCCATATGAACAGACTAATTTTGCAAGGCTAAAACAATGATCTAGACATGCTTTCTCGATGTTTTGCGGTGTATGTGGCTGTGCTTTATAGTATTCCCACCACAAATCCCATGCCAAGTCCTGAGCTCATTCAGAGTAGATAATGTAGTCCTGCACTGACAGGAAGATTGTTGTCTCGTTAGTCTGCAGTCCCACATAAACTCGCACGCATGTTAACCCTAAGACTCAGCAGGCAACTCCAGTGAAACCACTGAAGTTGTTCTCAGAGCATAAAGATAAACAGATGGGTGAATATTTGTAAAACTGGCATCTTAGAAGTGATGCCATTTTTGGTTGACATGGCAAGGTGATCTCATTTCTGTTCAGTCCCATAGAGGAAGTGTCAGAGACTGTGTGCTTTATGCAACATTGACTGATTCTGATTTTATAGGATGTTATTCTTCAAAAACTTAGGGATAGTGCAGAGATGAATCAAAGCTGAGTTTGTATGTTAAAAAGAAAAGGACTCATTTATGCAAGTCTTCATGTTCTCATTAACAGGAAGACTTCTGTCTATGTTCCCTGCCAACTTCCAGCTCTCTCCAGGGTGTTACCAATACGTACTTAATGCTTTAGGGAGCGGAAGAAAAGGTTTTTGGAGTTGATAAAAGAGGAAAAACTGTGTATGAGGCTGAATTATTGGTAGGACTATTTAGGAAGAAACATAACTAAACAATTTGTTCCAACCAGGGTTTCCGGGCTACAGGAGAAAGTGGAGGGAATTGATCCATATCAGACAGCATGCTGGAAGAATTATCAAGAGAATTTGTCAGGAGAGAATATATTGGCAAATGAAAAAATATAAAACTATAAAATACATGTGCAAGTGTCCTTGTGTAATCCCTGACAAGCTTCTAAATAACACAAAGGAATAGATTTCCTTATACTTCAGAATTCAAAACAGTCATCGAATTCTGTTTGTTGTTAGGCTTCTTTTTTTTTTTTTTTTTTTTTTTTTTTTTTTTTTTTTTTTTTTTTTTTTTTTTTTTTTTTTTTTTTTTTACCAAGGCAAAGAACTCATATAAGCTTCTAGAAAGAGGCAAGACAGATTAATGTCACCAATGTTATCCAATATAGTGATATCACTGACAACATTAGTGTATGACAGTATCTTGTGCCAGGAAATAAATAGCATCACATGTGGAAAAATGACTTTAAAACCAAGCTGCATTATATTGTCTCTAAGAGGGGGGAGGTTTAGGACACCCAAAAAAAAAGACCTAAAACTCATTCTTTTTTCTGACCAGACTTCTCCACAGTTTTTGAAACATTAAATGAACGGAAAATTACTTCTTCCCCTTCCTTGCACATAGCCACTAATCACTCCTATTGCTAGTGCTTGGGAACCTGTACAATATATACAAATATTAATTGAAAAGTTTGATTTGTTAAAGATAAAACAATTCAGGAAGAAAACAGTAAATTTCATTGTGTTGCCTCAAATGGTCTGGAAAATGACTGAATGACATGGTCTAAGTTGCTGCTTAGAAATGTTTTTTTTTTTTTTTTTCATTATCAGAACAATTTCTTTTAATGTTGCTATTCGAAGACATTCTGAACAAAGTTGACTTAATCCCACTAAAGATTTGTCTGGGTTCATCTTACTTTCATATTTTGGCTCCATTTTTCTAATTCAAATAATTCATCAGGTCAGAAACATTAATTCCTGTCCAGCTCTACTCGCTCCAGCCTATACTTTCTTTAGCTCTGTGGTACAAATATAGGCACAAACTTGTTGCAAAAATTCTCCGAGCAATCATATTTCAGACAAAACAAAATACCAACATTTACTCCCATCTGGTGTAAAACAGCTTATCTCCTTGTATTTGTGAGGACCTATAGCGATACAGCTGAAGATACAGACAAATGCTTTTCATATGGTTGGTGTTTAAATTCTCCTCTGAGCTGCAGCTATGAATTCAGAATTTGCCCCAAAGTCCATGGTATTCCCTGTGTGGATTTCTAAGACATTTATTATTCACAACTTGTACAATAGCATAGTATGTGTCATATTATCCAATGTTTGGGATCTAACCCACATCACACATGAAAGTGAATCTCCCTGCTAAGAAATACCCTAGCTCTCAGAGGTGCATGTCGTCTTTCTTCTTCACTTCAAAAGCAAATAATGAGGCAGGCAAAAAGGCTGAGTGTTTCAGAGGCCATGCATTCATCTACATATTGAAGGGAAATCAGCTTAGTATCTGTTTTCTTAGGTTGTTCACTACAAAGTGAAATCCTGACACGCAAACTGAATTCTGACTCAGGAAAGAGCTTCTTATTAGGTAAGCTCTGAAACTAGTGATTTGATTTGATTTGATTTGATTTGATTTGATTTGATTTTGGTACGGGACTGGGAGAGACAGGTTACTGTTTAATTTTAGGCACAATTTATCATTAAGAAAGTTCGGCATGTTCCAAACACAGGGAACCTACGGTATGAACACAGCTATGAAAACCAACATAACGCTAGGAAAGGCTGAACCGGACCATGCTGTTGTCAGCCATCAGGTGTGCCACCCTCATCTGGTGATCTGAAGCATTCAGATGAACTCAGGCTAACCTACAAAAACAGCTCCATGAGCCCCAGCTTACAGGAAAGAAAGGTTGTGCGGGGAAGCCTCCTGTAATACTTCCATTATCCAAAACATATGTGACTCTTGTTTTAACACCTTTTAAAAACAATGCCCCTTTTAGGTGTCATGCTCAATAAAACACTTGTTCTCCAAAACTCAGAATGAATTAGAGAAAGAAGGAGAAATAAAAGCCACACTTTTTATCATTACATTTTTATTGAAATTTAAACACCCAAGTGAAAGAGATTTACATAAAAGAATTTGACCTACACGATATACCATACATGACTGAAAATTGCTTTGCCGTTCTTCATAAAGTCTCAGCTTGACTGGCAGATAGTGTAAAAGCAATATGTGAGCTCTGCTTTCATTTAAATTTGCACTCTCACGTGTCAAATAGCATTATATATTTTTGCTTAATATTTTACAACAGCAAAGACATTAGTTCAGTATCCTTCTCAAGAATAACCCAACACATGCCAAAACAGACAGAATTTTGGATTCTTTACTTAACCCTTTACATAGTGATGCTTTCAGAGACTTAAAACATATGCAGAAGTCAATGGGGATACTTTTGCTGAAAGTCAAGAAGACTTGGATCATAATTTTAAGTAGGGTTTTATTTATTTAAGGAAACTTTTAAAGTATCTGTAGACTTCAAAGGAGTTAGGCATCTAATTTCCCTAAGTAAATTTTGGAAACCCACTTTTCCTGACACGGAGGTCCAAGTCATAAAATCTACTATACTTATGTCATGCCAAGAGTATGATTAATGGGATTTCATCCCATACTTATCCCACTATTGCTTTCAGTGTGATAAATAGATAATAAGTAAAAATTTCAGATTGCCTTCCACTTGTAAACAATGATTTTTTAAAAAATAAAATAATTTCCTTCAAAACATCAATTCACAAAAATGCCATTTAATTTACAATATTTCTGTAAATGATAAAATTAGAAAGTTGTGTCATTTCCAAAGTTTATCTGCAAAATATCCAAGCTAACAAAAATTTCAGTCTGCTTTCTACCTGTAATGAAGATGATTGCCAGAGGAAAGCTGAACTAAGTTGCAAATCATTCACTACGCTGTTCCAAGACATTCAAGTAAATAACAATAGGATTAAAATGCAGCAAGGAATGACCCAACAAGCTGATATATATGTGGAAGCTGACAAGCCAGGTAAAACCAGATCAAGTAAGAAACATCTTGAAAATTGTTGCAATTAATGAAGTACAGCACAAAGATTCACCAAATATCACAGAGAACCACAAAAGAATCCATAATTCTATAGGAACTGTGCATGAAACCCTTACATCTTTGATGGTTTACTCAACAATATTTATTTGGCATGAAAGTAAGCATATTAAGTGGGCTAGCTCCCTTATCCATTTCTGGGGAACAATTTCATAATCTGGCTGTTGAGAACAGTGAAGAGGTCCTTCTGAAAAGCAACCTCTGTCAGTCAGTAAAAAACAAAAAACTATTCCTACAAGTGGAGGAGAGAAATTTGTATCAGAATAGTGGTCAGTGAATATCCTCCAATAAAAGTAACAATAATCAACCTTACTAACCTGGGTGAAACAAATAAAAGGAGGCTAGGAGAAAACTGATGCAATTAAGTTATCCCAAAGGAAAAAAAGAATAGTTCTGTAAGAGACACAGGGATGAGCAGTGAAAGTACTAATAATCATTTCTAGGGAGAGGACTGGAGAATGTGAGGATAGGGCCAAACAAAGGGTACAAGAGTGACCAGGCAGGACAGAGACCTTCTTGTAAACTGCCAAGCTTCATCAGTAATGAAGCTGCTTGGAAGTGAAGCAGCAACAGAGGGGTGTAGTACTTGCTGCAAAGAACCTTTAAGAGTTGAGCCACTTCAAGCATAGTCGTGGAAAGAAAGCTAAAAATGAACATATCATGAGAGAGCAGAGAGAAAAACGAAAGACACTGGTGGACAGTAAAGAAAAAGAAACATAGAAAGATATGTAGCATTTTCTGAAATATCAAGGTTGAATCATTATAATTGGTGTATTGCTATTGAATATAATTTTAGATTATAAAGTTTTGCACCTTAAATCTGATAAAATAATTTACATATAAAACCAATGTACACCAGTAAACTACAAAACTTATATGAATAAATAGTCCAAATGTAAAAATATAACATCACAATAAAAATGCATATACATATGAGTATAAAATAATATTCCTAAATTATACAAAATATATACTTGAAAATATTACTAAAAATAGAATGATAATTTGTTTAAACATTTTCACATCCAATTTTAGTCCAAAATTGCCTTATTAGACCAAACATTCTAGTGTGAGTAAGACTGCATTTTTAATGGAAAATTGTTTCACTGTATGTTTTCAATCCTGTTAATAGTGTCTTTTCTTAAAGTGGTGTTCACTTAGGAGGTCAAATAGGGATTTAAATACATAATGATGCATTATGTACCTCAGCATTTAAACTCAAGGTTATGAGAAATCTATTTGCTAAAAGAGTGGAATAACTACATTTCATGAACCCTGAAATATTTAATTTTCCTGTTACTTCAAAGTTTCAGGTCTACTGTTCATAAATGCCCCCCCACTCTACTTTGATTTGTCTGTGGTTGTTTTTTGTTTGTTTGTTTTTTGTTTTTTGGTTGTTTTTTTTTTAAAGCAGGGCTAACAACAGTTGAACAACAAATCCTAGCATAAATTCTTCAGTAAAAAAAAGTAGTCAAGAGAGTAGTCTCCTTCAGTACATCCACATAACTGTATTGATTTTTTTTCTGTAGTGCTCACTGCTACCATCCTAAAGTGATGCACACAAAGGTTAGTGCTAACCTTCACGAGGTCCTTTCTAACCAAGTCTGAGACAGGGAAGTTTGACTGAGCTCTCTCTCTCTTTCATGGGTATTTCCTCAGTGCATCTTCCTTTTCAAAGTGCCAAGTCTTTGTCGGTTTGTTCCTTTACTCTTTATAGTCATTGTCTGGAGTGCCTGTGTGCATCCCTCTGCGTGAAACATTGTAGGGTATTGGGAAAGCTTGTCTTTAAAAAAAAAAATGTATTATGCCCAGTGGTATTTTTTAGACAGTGAGTATCTGTGTCTGTCCATCATAGCCAAACCCCTATAATCGCTCACTCTTTATAGGTGTATCTCTTCTCCTAGCCTTGTTTTCTGTTAGTTGCTCTACTCCAGTGGATCAAAGCTGTCTTGATGGATCACAAATACAAAGCCATACCTAAGTAAAAAAGTTATAAAAAGCTACATGATGCACGTCTAACCCACTCGTTACTATGCCTCACAGGTTCTCCTGTGAGCCATACCCCTAAGAGGCTATCAGCTTGTCATGACCTCAGCTGAAAAACTTGGGGTCAAATTGCTGAGACTTAGGCATTTAGCTTCTGAGATCCCCCGGTTTGTTTGCCAATCTGTCAGCAAATATTGTGGCTTTGACATAAAAGGAATGGATCTGAATTTAAATTACTGTGCACCTCACATGCTTGGATCTGGCTTCTTTTGATTTGGGGAAATAAGTAAATTGTTGTTCAATATGTTACCATAATCACAGAGAATAATACCTCATACACTTCTTGTATCTTCACTTCCCATATATCCTCATGAAATTCAGTGCATGCTTTATACCACTGTTTCCCACCAATCCCCAGTACATTGCCCAAAAAGGTGTCTAACATTTCAGAAGATCAAGAGCTCAGTGAGACTGAGTTTTGCATATGCCAGAGGGGCAGTTGTTAAAGTTTGACCTTGGTGCACTGCTACAAGAAGACTGTCTGCTGCCAATGCCTAGGTTCTTCCTATTCTATTCCTGTACTTCTCTAACTATTCCTGTATCATTCCTAGACATCCTATACCATTACTGTTACTTCCTATACTATTCTTTCAGTACAGACAAATAACAAATATTAGGATCCAAATCTCATATTTTCCCTGGAGTTTACTTGATAGTAATTTCTCAGCCATTTTGGAAGAGGTACATAATGAGAAAATACCTGGAGAGATCTGCTGAAATAACTGTTATCCTTCTGAGAAATGATCAGACCTCTGCATCGTTCGATCCCTGTACAAAAGGTGGAGAAGGAGATTTGCCAGAGGGAATCAGGGAGTTAATTTTTCTTTTCTCTCCTCGTCCTCTCCTATTAACACCTGCTTGTTTCTTTCCCATGTCACTTCGGCTGCCTGCAACCACATCACTGTGTAACTCCCCCCTTTTAGGTCAAGGACTTGTCTGCCTTGTTATAAATATTAATAGTTTCAGTTCTTTACAAAAAATAGTGTATATGTTGAGTGAGGGATTTTTTTTTAAAGCCAAATTCCTTAAAAAATGGTGATCCTAAGGGACAGAACATTATCTAATAAAAGGAGTGGAAGTGGAGTAGATGACTTCTAAGCTCTGCCATTCAATTCTTCTTTGACACAGAAGTAATTTAATTCCTGTGATGCAGTTTACCCACTTGTAGAATTAGTCTAATAATAATTACCTGGCTCACGGCATGTTCCAAGACTTCATTAGTGTTTATAGAGCACTTTGTTTGTCAGGTTTGAGTTCTTTGCCTCTAAACTCTGCATAGCAGGAAAGCAAACAATGAAACTGTTAATTATTACTAAGCAACTGGTCAAGTAAAGCAGAATTCTTCATTCACACTGATAGTCTTTGCTTGCTTATCTTTTTGTGCATAAATGTGCTGCTTTCTGTTAGATTTCTGTTAGATCCTGAATTTCAAAAAAATATTCAAAAGCTTCAAGATGAGGAAGTGGAACTGAAATTATCTCAGAGACTTCAGTTTTAGGATGTGAGGGAGGCAGAGAAAAGATAGGTGGCAAGGAAGTTGAAGTGATGTAGAAGGAATATATTCAGTAAATTTGGTCACTCTTCTTATTCTTTTGACTGGAACATGGGAATGATAATGTGACAATATGTTCTCATACCATCCAAACTTTCTCTGCAGCTTTTCATGCACTGCTTGATTTCTTTGGGACACCGATTTGTTATCTCAGTGGACTGAGTAATCTGAACTACACTAAATTTTCACAGCATTGCAACTCCTCCAGCCTTTGTGTCCACAGGTGAAATCTCTACCGATCAGGGAGCAAATAAGCCAAGGGTCTTCCCTGCATGCATTCTCAGCTGACTCTTGCCCTGAAAAATAAATTTGCACTTTAAAAGCTAGATAATATGCACTTATGTGCCTCATGGCTCTCTTGTTATATAATTTTATTTAATAAAATACTGATTTGTTTTAGTCCTAGAATCAATCTGTAGGTCCAGAGGTGATATGCCGTCAAGAGACATAGTGAAAAACAGGTAATTCACAAAGCAAATCCCATGAGCAGGACAAAATCAGGCAACAGACAATTTAAAAGACCCGTTTTTGTTCTCGGTTTCATAGGAAGAAATTTTGTGAAGGGATTTTGCACTAACAGATATCCTTCAAAAATACATTGAAAATACCCTCTGGGATGTCTTCAGTAAGGCCAAGATTCTCTGTGCTCATTTTAGTGGGATAGCTACAATGATATATTTTATTACTGCAATTTTAATTCTCAGGAGTTCAATTCTATCCCCATTTTATTTGAACTGCAGAAGTTATTATCAGTATTTTAGGTGAATATTTTGAATTTGATTTGTGTTATTAAGGGATTTTGGGGAAATCAGTGGGAAAAGATAGACAGTTAAATATTCATTTTCAAGAAACAGGAAGAATTAGAACAACTTTGAAAATATACATAAAAAGGGAAAAAAATAATGTTCAGAACCATCCTCATATCAAAATGGCATGAATCATGTAAGTCTTTCTGGAAATACATCAATGTCACCATGCACAACAAATAGAATGACACTAGACTGAAAGGATTTTTGCAGTGATTCCCCTTAAGGATGAACAGTTTCTCAGATGTTCAGGTTTTTCAGAATATGTATGTAATCTCAGATGAGGACAAGATTTTGCATTAGTTAATGTCCTTACAGCAGGGGGAAGGGAAAANAATAAAAGTCCTTACAAAAGGGGGAAAGAAAAAAAAAAAAAAAAAAAAAAAAACAACAACAAAAAAAAAAACACCACCACGACTGTCTTGCAAATGTACTAGTAATATAGACTTAATTCAAAGAGATGTACAATATATGCATATGCAGGTAGCTACATACACAAAAGACAAGTAAATACATTTGGATCTAATGCTGTATTTGATTTTGGCAGGAGATTCCTGAATTTTTTGTGTCTCATCTACTGCAATTTCCAGCTGTCTTTCAGTTTTGATATGTTTCCTGTAAGTAACATAACCATTTTTCAAGTCTCAACCTCACAGCTTCCTATTATACTTGCAAATAGTCAGCTAAAGTACATCTGTTCTTTACACAGAAATATGGGTTTACCTCTTTTTTTTTTTTTCTTTTTTTTTTTCTCCATGGTGTCGACTGTGGCATACTAAAATATATACCAAACAATTTGTATATATAGTACTTTACCTTAAATACTGTATATTCTAGTAAGAAAACCCATACCCATAGATATGTACCTAACTCAGCCATTAAAATATTCTGCTAAAGAGAAAACATTTAGGAAATAAGTGTATGATACTTTTATATTACACTAGGCTACTTGTTTTAAATCCATGTAGGTATACAACTGACATTGATGGAAAACCTTGGAGAAGGTTTTTTGCTCACTAAGCACAGATTTGCATGATGGCAAACAGTTTCTCCATTACTGCTGATATTAAGAGGCTGTATTCATCTACTTGACAATTTTGTTGCCTCCCTTCCCCCTTCCTTGTTTCTCACTGTAGCTTGCTTGACTGGAGAGTAAAGATCCTTCATTTAGCTGTCATCCAGACCCAGTGCTTTAGCCTGACACCCGAACTTAATTTAGAAGAATAAGATTATTGCAATGCAAAATAATTCTTAGTATCTGCATTTAAGGTATGCAAAATGTACTGCAATTTTAATGGCTTGGTTGTTCACATTTTTCTTAAGTTGCTGCAGAACACACTTTAAAACATATGTTTTAAATTACATAAAAATATATTTTATGATGGTGCACTGAAAGCAAGGCAATCTGGAGGACAAAATTTCCCAGCAGCAACAAATCTGGCATAGTGTTATTATTATGTTCTTATATTCTGAAGTTTGTTTTTTGTTTTGTTTTCCATTTTTAGATTTGGTTTGGAGTGGGAAAAGATAAGAAATGAACATTTTCTATTAAAATAAAACATCAGACAAATTCAAGAGTAAATCAGAATAAAAAATGAATCACATCAAAAAAGTGGGGAAGTGCTAGTACAGAGAGTACTAAATTCCTAATATACACTAGATTTAGTAGATTTCTCTGTTTATACAGCTCCAGCTTATTAAAGATTTTACCAGCAAGTATACATGGAATTATGAATGGCTGCATTGAAAATACTCTGATGCTTCGTATGTCTGTGCATTCTTGCAATAGAAATTTACCTGTAGCTCTGCTGAACTATTTACCATGTCATTATAGAAAACCAGAGTTTTAGAACTACCCATCATTTCCTTAGTTTCATGTATTTGTGCTTAGTATGTAAAGGCAGAAGCTTAACGAACTAGGAGCTACTCATTCCCTGGAGAGAAGGGGCCCAGGGGGAGCTCCAAACCCCTGTCAGAAGTTGGAAGCTGAGACATGTTTCTTTGTTATTTGGAGAGGAAAGCCTACTGTCATCCACAGATGTTGTATTTGCCATTGACATCCAGCAATATGTTCAGTGTTAAGAAAACCTCAATGACAAGAGCAAATGATTCAGATTACCGTACTAAGCAGACTTCTGCAGTCAGAAATGGCCCAGCAAAGCCCTGCTGGGCTTGGAGGAATTTCGCCTTTATTCCAGTTTAACAATGAGCCAGAAAGGAGACATTTGAAGCAATAAAGTGAGGAACAGATGGGTGAGCCAAAGGTTAGTGTTAATATGATCCTCTGAAAATTAGCTTGATGGTCATCATTACCACAGACTGACACAACAAGATATGTCATTGGAAGGAACAGAGGAAAGAAGTACAAGCACAGAGGGATCAAAAAAACCCCCCAAGAATATGTACATAGTAATGCATAAAAAGAATTTCATGCACTTTCAGAGCTACTAATTGGAGATGTTGGTGGTCTCCAAAGTTATCTATAACAGAGACATCTTTAGTAAGGACACTCTAATTGGAATTCCCATCGAGTTAGAGTTGCTAAAACAGGCTCATGGGTTTCAGAGGATATTAGTTGCCTTAGGTAGAAATGCATTTTGTTAGACAGCTCTCCCTGAGAATGCTTTCCACAGCTCTCGTGTGCTCTGCCTCAGGGTTGTGATATGCATTACCATAGACAAGCACAGTTGTCTCACTGATTCATAGATTGTAGTGGGGGCATGATCCATTATCCTAATTACCATGGTGAAAGAAATATTCAAGAAAAATATAAAAAGATGTCTTTTTAAGCTTCATCCACGGAAATTCACGTCTAGCCCATGAATGAATGCACTGAAGTTTACTGAGAACCTGATATTATACTCATTGCACAGATTATCATTCCAGCGAAGTCAATGGAAAGATACCAAATTACACTAGGTGCAAAAAAATAGATCGAGCTGTAGATTTTATATTCTTCTTTTTCTTTCTGCCACTTGAATGAATGTATGCATTAATTACATGCACCAGATCTATTATATAAATAGCAGTCCTTTTTTTTTTTTTCCCTTTTTTTAATAGATGACTGAATAAAATGGTTCTTGGCAAAGGGTATAAGAGTGAAATACAAATCCATACAAATCCCTAGACTACAACAGATTTTCACAATGAGAGAAAGAATCAACTATTTATTATCAAATGGTTTTGGAGGTCACTAAACTTTGAGAGTCAAAAGCTCCCAGAAATAAACTCAGTTAAGAGCCATGTTGGGCCTTAAAATAAAAAGAACTGGTATCCCACTACCCGGAACCACAGTCTAGGAGTGAGAAAATGTCAGTTTTATCTAAGAAAAGGAAAAAAGCAGGAGGTGCAAAATGATAAAGTCCACCTTAAAAAGAAGAAAAGGATACAAAAGGGCAACTAGCCATGAAGAGAAACAACCCCTTTTAAACTATATATATCCTTCCTGACTTTTCTCTCACTGCATCTTATAAAGATATTGGCTTGAAAACTTTCAGAACCCTAAACTCAGCCTTGCTCTAAACTCGCCTGTAATCTTTGAGCAATCATAAAAATGCTTGCAGGTTTACAGCATTTACAAACATTATCCAAAAATACTATGCCAATTGGCCACCCAGCATCTTATTTGAAAACTAATGCATATTTCTCCATGGAGCGTCTGAGATAATAAAGACTCTTTGTTCACTGACCAAAAAAGCAGAGAAAGAGGCAGGAATGTCTCCAGTTTCTAACGCAGTTTCTATATTCTGTGAACAATTATTACCTTAATCCACATCCACACTCACACCTTCCCAATCTATTCAATCATTTAAATACAAAGACAAAGAGAAGAAACTAGGTATACTATTATTATGGCTTTGAGAGAGAGAGAGAGCGCATTTTTTTAACTTTCCTGTGAATTTATTTAATAAGGTAAATCTAGATGGCAGTGAGAGTATTTTCTTCACAGCGTCATTTAGAGACATTAAAGGAACTGCAGATAGGGAAAAAAAGACAAAATTTCTTAAGTCTTAAATGACTGCATTAGTTTCCAATCATGTTTTTATTTACTTTAGCTTTATGATATAAACTTGTTCTCTTGCATAAGTCAGAAGCAAATCTTTCCTATGATTCGGAGAGAGTAAGGGGTGTATCAGCCTCTATAATCTGACACAACATAAACCCAACAGACTGTGACACAGTAAGTCAAGTGCACAGAAGCAACTCTTTCCTTAAATTTAAGATTCAGGATCTAGAAGAATTTGGAAATGAAAAATCTCTGTCATTAGTTTCTTTTATATCTCACGTGAAAGACATGCAGACATTTCTTCTGTTAGACAATGTGAATCCTTCCACTTCGCAAAGTCAAAGTCAAAACAGCTAAACCATAAATGTACACAAAAATGTGCCTTTCAGAAGACATGGGTTCCCAAGGGGTGTCTCTCTCCTGGAGGTTATATCTATATACAGAATACAATTTCTCCAGTGTGTCTGTCCTTTCAAATGATTTCAAGACTCACAGGTATTTATGAAACACAGCCCATTGAGTATTTGTCAGCTGAGGCGAATCCTTTGTTACCCCCTCCAACCTCTGTCCCTGAGATCTAAGGACATAATATTTCACAAAGATATTCCCGTCAGTACCTCTGTTGTTAAATGTTGTCTGGAAAGGGAAAAGGACTCCACTCAAAATAATAAAAACATAACAGCATGATTCTGTGTTCACCTAAAAATTCTTCAAGGTCCACTTGAACTTCTGCAAATATAAAAAAAATCAAATACTGATCCACCACCAAAAAAAAACAAAAAAAGAAAAAAAAGAAAAGAAAAAGAAAAAAAAGACCAAAAAAACCACTGAAAAAACTCAAAGAAAGAAGGAAAAACAAACAAATAAACAAAGAAACAGTGTCAAAATTTGTCTGCACTAGTTATAATGTTGCTTATAAAATGACTTTGCACTTTTTGGAAGTTTTTCACAAACACAGGTTTTGAATATACAATCAAACTATTTCAAATTTATGTAAGACCAGCCAGTCCTGGTCATTATATAGCACTTTCATCTAGCCTGGGTCATTTAGCATATGTAGTGAGAAAACTGAGGAATGGGAAAGAAATGGTAAATTTCTTTGCAGAAGAACAGGGACCAGAACTGAAGCTGACTTTGCTTATAGTCTATACATTGACCTGAATGTTCATGAAGTAAAGTCTGTGTGTTATGAAGTCTCGTATATATCCTCAGATCAAGTATTTCCTTGAGTCAAATAGTGCTGACTTTTGGGAAAGCTCCTGGAGCATTTGATATACTAGAAAATTCATGTCACCCTTGGTAAACCATGCTTTCCAGTGCTAGAGTCCTATTTGCAGAATATCATAAATGCAACGAATCTCGTGGAAAGGGATAATGTCAGACAGATGCTTCAGCCAAGCCTCAGCGTTGTTTTCTCCCTTGCCATTTTCAGGTTGGCCTTTCTAGCCTCTGGACTTCAGTGCAGTTGTACTTGTGTTATCCGTAACAGCTTTACTACTAAGTCTGTTCTGGACGCAGCCAGCAAGACTTGGAGTGAATCAAATCTCGCACACTTGCACTGCATTGTTTTATTTTGTTCCTCTAGCATCCAGACACTGACTCTGGTTATTTCTGAACAGAAAGTATGTGGAAAACAAATTATGTATGCATGCATGTGTGTTTTATAGTCAAGGACAAATACATACGTTCATGTACTAATTTTTAAAACTTAGGTTACAGTTAAATTGCATCATTGTTTTATAGCATTTTCAGTGAGGGAGAAACATACAAAAGCTACCAAAAAGTATGGCATCTATTTTCTGGAGATATCAGCATGTACTGTTTAGTTACACTATTTCAGAACCACTCTTAACTCTGAGCTGGAACCACAGAGAATGACACACACACTCAAACCACAGAATAGAGAGGGGAAATTAAGATCAGCGCCTTTCCATCCCAGCAGAAACTCAAAAGACCACAATTCCAGACTTGTAGGAGTTGGGCAAATTGTCTCATCAACTTCTTTTTTCTGAGACTGCCTATAAAGAGACTATTTAGGCAAAAGGGAAAACTCTCAAAAGGAGAGAAAATAAAGCACTTAAATGTTTCAGTTTTTATTTTCAGAGCCCAAATTAAAGTCATGTATTATAATAATAATAAAAAAAAGCTCTGGAAACAAGAAATGCTTATAAAAGTGCTATTGTTTTATTTGGTGTGTTCCACGCACCTCCTCCTTTCCAATGCCCATAATTATTTCTGTGACTGGTGGAAAATACCCAAAATTACTCTGATAAAAAATGAGTTCCTAGAGGCCAGCCTAGCCAAGTTCTTTCTTCTCCTCGTACAAAGCAAAGATGGGTCCTCAACAATAATTCCCTACTTAACATGCACATTAAAAACATGAGATGAGCAATGATGTTTACAATCTAACACTGGTGATTCTGGAAAGGATGGCTCAGGGCACTTCAGAGCTATGTTGTTGCTGCTCTGCAATACACCTGTGTATATTTATGGGAACTTGTGGCTCAAGAAAAAGATTAATGATGTTAATTATTTAGTTCTTACATATTGTACTATATTGTTTTATTTTCAATTGCATACAGATACTGCCTGTCCAGCTTAATATGCCCAAAAATTTGAATAAGGGTTACACAGTTGCTTTGCATACATTTGGAGAGGTATAAGGCAAGACAGTATTTAACAAACAAAGGACTATCCACTGCAAGTATGAAGCGAAAATGAGGCGATTCTTTCTTAAAAAGGTACTTGAAATGTAATTCTCTAATCATGCAACAAAGCAAATTCTTTTTGCTCGTTGTAGGAAATATCTTGTTCCCAATTCCTAACGATACTGCCATTTGCATCTCCTCCCCCACATCCCTCCCATACTCTTTCCAGCTTAAGGAATGGTTTAACTTGAAGCTGAGGGATACTTTTGTTACATTTCATGATTCTAGAAAGCCAAACAAAAGGAAGATTACCAGTTTATACTATCTTGACTTGGACTTTGCCTTATTTTAAGAGATGAGCATGGCAAAAGAAGTAATAACCTGTAGGAAAATGGCTTTTTCCAACCTGTTTTAGGATGTGCCACTTTTTCCTGTGATCTACTAAAACTTCCTCCCTTATTCCTCATTCCCAAATCCATTTTTTTCTAATTTATTTGAATTTCCTGACCAAACTATTATTTTCAAAATGAGATGCACTCTTCTAAGCTCAATTCATACTTTACAGTAATTAACAAATTACCAGTCAGAGCCACTGCATATCAACTTTAACTGATGTATTCCTTTGAATTAATACATATTAATTGAAACTGGCATTTTTTTTCAAAAAGATAATGTACTGAAACTAAAAGCAATTATATTTCTTTTTAAATAAGTGTTTGCTGTTGCTGTTACTATTACAGTCAAAATAGTGAGTTATATTACGATTTGAGGAATCACAGTATATGAATTATTCTGTTTGGTTCTTTTTAAAAGTTTTCTTATTAACCATGAATTGTCTAGAAATAGACCGGGGGGTGGGGGGGGAAGAAAAAAAATTAATAAGAAGAATGTATTTAACTGTCAGACTATAGGCATGGTTTTAATTCAAGGCATGGTTTTACACCATATTTCTTTAACCTTAGAAGATAACCTATAGTAGTCTCAAGAGTAGCATACAACCAGTAGCTCATTTTTATATTAGCATGTTTGATGTTCAAATATATGAAGACATATCCTTATTGTATATGAACAATGCTCAGAAATACATTTGCATCTGTCCAAGACCTTTAAAGGAAGAAGTAAAGCAAAGACAGTGTATGACTGTGCCATACAGTAGAGAGAATGGTAGCAGCATGAAAGCTGGCTGTGAATGAACTGGCTCTGGCACTGGATGGTGTCTTCATACCACATAAGATAGGTGGTCTGTAGTTGACTTTGTTATCCTACGTGCATTGCTTTGACACTCATAGGCAACTCCCAGTTCATCTAGTGGACGTTGATGTTCCTTTACCATATTTTCTTGTTTCCTAGATTTGCAGATATTATCTATAGCAACAGTTAAAGTTTCTTCACACGTTAATTTTCCTATTTCTTAACATCACATAGCAATTATCTCTGTCTTTCAGTGGGCTGAGTATAGTAGAGATATGGATGCTTAAGGAGTTGCTATGACCCCTGCCACTGAAATCTAGCATAATTACAAAGGTTTTGAAATCTAGGCTTTTATTTTGTATCCTGATATCGGCTATACAGTATAAGCAGATCTACATCTCATCTATGATCTGGTATGTTCTCAATGCTGTTGTGTTCAGTTAGTTCCAGGCCTTGTCTTAAAACATTAGCTTTCTGAGAGTTAGAGAAAAAGCTGCACTGTTGCTAAACAAGAGTGTCCTCCACTTCTGAGAATTTCATTGCAGACTGCTCTGGAAGCTTGCAATATTTTCACTCTTTACAGTTCAGACACTTCTAGATAGTCTGTATTTCTAAGAATTAATAACCAAGCATCAATCAAATAAAGGGGTAAGTATGTATGTGGTGAGCTGGACACACATGTGCCAGCACCATTTTTAATTTAAACCCTTTTAACTGTATATATATTAATAAGTTCTAAATGCATGCACTTTCACCCAAACTAATATAACTTAATACCAATGCATATTTATTGTTATTAGATTTTTATAGCATTTTTCCTGTATGGCACCTCATAGGCGTTAAGTTAGCTGACTTCTCTAAAATTCAGGCTGTTTAGAGAACAATAGGTCCATTCACAAGTAACATTAGCTGCTTAGCAATTTATAGCTCTTATTTACACTTACCTTGTGCAATATAGGTAGCATAAATCTTCATTGAAACCAAGAAATTAATGTATTTGGATATAATGAAACAAGAAAATATCCGAGATGTTTTCTTGTGTTTCATAAAAATGGTCTTTAGGCTTGGGTGTAAGCAAAAATGTCCCTATTAAATATAAAATGCAATTTCTGAAAATAGTTTTCTATAATAAGGTTTCATTTAACTTTTTGTTCTCCCTGCTCCTCCCACCCCCCTCATTTACTATGTTTAACAGTGAAAGCCTCCAGTAAAGATAAGCTAGGAACAGAAGAGGAAAATCAACCTACTATATCGGAGCACTGACTCTGACAATGTTATAAATGATGGCAAGGCTCCAATTTTTGAAATTGTTTCATTTAAAATCAAAACATTGAATCCCTGTACAGTGTTTAGAGGCTTCTCAGCCTTCTCTGATTCAATTTAGAGGAAACATTTATGGGGTTTAAATTGTTCCTGGCAATTCTGAGCTCTGTTGCATTTTAAACAAATGTATTTTATACAAAGCTGTACCACATATAGTCCTGAGAAATCTAAAAATATCAATCAAATTTCATTTGCAAACCAGTTTTACTAATAGTCAGTAGTTCAACTCTTCTTCCCTCTTGGAATAAAAGGTAATTTAAAACTGATAACTGTGAAATACGTATTTCCAACAGCACTCTTCACATGGAATGACTAAAAGACTTCTACAATCAAATCAAATAAACCCTTCAAAAGAGCATGTAAATTTCTGGTTCAGTTATTATAAGTCCAACATATTAATCGAACATCAAATAAGTTCAGCCTGGCAATATTTCAATACTAAAACTTTTGGTTTGTTTACATTTGGTTTAGGGTTTTTTTTGTTTGTATTTTGTTTGTTTGTTTGTTTGGGGTTTGTTTGTTTGTTTTTAAAGCACATACAGAAATTCAATAGCTGTACCCTTTTGTTCTAGAGATGTGTTAATTAAATACCAGATAGACTATTCTCAGTGTGTCAGCTATTCATTTTTCTAAGATTTTTTTTTCTTCTCTTGGCAGTTGCTTTTCTGTTCTTATTCTATATATGCCTATAGTGGTAGTGACACAGCTATTGTGAGTGCATCCCATTCAGTCCACTTTTTATGAGTTTTATAAAGAGGAAGGATCTGTTCTAACTCAAGATATAAAATGTATATGTGTATAAACAGATTAAAAGAATACCTAAAGTTTAAATAAAGAGGAACATGGTCCTATGCTCAATGCTTTATTGGCAAGTCCTGCACTCATATCAAGTCTAATTATGTAGTATGTCAATACCTGCATAATATTCTTAAAATATTTAACTTTCCATTAGTTCTTTTAAGTCTTCATTTACCTTACCTTTTTAATATTTTTCTTATCCTTTATAAAATTTTATTTCTCTTTTCTGACACTTGCCTGCCTGTTAATTTTTTTTTTTCATTTTTAATGAACTCATTTTTTCAAAATCCAACTTAAATTCTCTCTTGCCTTTCCTGTCTCACTTTTTTTTTTTTCTTTCTTCTTGATACTTTTAATTCTCATATTTGGAAAATCTGATAAGTAATGTCTTTCTGAATTCTTTTTTTCCTTTTTCTTTCTTCTTTTTTTTTTTTTTTTCATTCAGACCGTATAATTGCCTATTACTTTATGTTAGCCCACTCAAGGTGCAGATTGCTTGTCACATTTCTTAGTTATGGCCTGATTTTCAAAGCTGATAGACTCTTGCAGAATCTACTAACCTCAGTCAGATAGAATATTTCAGTGCTTTTCTGGAAATCAAGTTGAGAGTTATGTTTCCATCTTAATTTACCTTTTCTGCTAACCAAAACTTTTTTAAGTACTCACCTTCCACCTTTCTCATTCTGTGAGAACTTGGCAAGTCTTCATGTTCAAACTCTACTATTGAAATGATTGGCAGTACCTCCAATTAGCATAACTTCAACTAGTCAGGTGAACAGTTAGAATTTTTTTTTCTTTATAAACTGATTAAAGTTAAACCAGTACATCATTTCTCTTTCTAGAAATCTTAAAGATTTACACCAACTGTTTAGAGCAAGCACATTTTTCCTTGCAGCTGTCAAAACAGCCTGTCAGTTCAATTATTTGGAATGCCTATTAGTCAATTTTTAATAAAGCTTCAACTACTTTTCTCTGCTGTTTAATGAATAAGGTCCTTCTGCACACCTTTTAAATATGTGTTTCATGGCCCCTATGGAATTTAGAAATTAAAACGAAAAAGTGTTTTGATTTACTCATAAGATGCGTTATAATTTCACATGTTGCATGAAACTGCCATTAATTTCTGCTTACGGGACCTCCTGTGCTCTTTTGACATTATTAGGCCTTCTGCTGGAAAAAACATCTTGTGTTGGTAACAGCACTTTAAAAAAATATGGTACTGGTAGGATGTTTTGGTTTAACATCTCATATTCTCTAAGTAAAAGAGAGAAAGATAAACTAAATGTTTACTTACATAGTAATAGTATGCCAAGGCTGCAACATTTTATTGTTCTTTAAAAAGATAATTATTAGTAGTAGAATAGGGGAGGGCAAACTGGGAAAGGATAGAACCCTATACACAACTCATATTTGGTTCATGTTCATTGGATTTGCTTCATCTGCCCTAAAAGTGGGTCAGACCTCCTGCCAGAGAGCTGGCCAAGTCAGATTTTTGGTTTCCTGTGCACACATGTAAGGAGAAGACTCTTTACTGATACCTGCCCTCTAGATTCAGAGTGTTGTTCAAGGGAACACAGCACCCTTTCTTCCTCTGGTGAAATATTAACACGATCTCTTTGTCAGAAAGCGTGTTCTTTGCCATTCAGCCATGGTATAAATGAGGCTGCCGTACTTACCCATGTGGTTGCCCTTTGATGATGGTCCTGCCATTTAGCAACAGCAGCCTCTAGGTTCCCTCCTAACAGGGTCAAAGGAATTTAGTCACAAAGTTGCTGCAGTTCTGAGAAGGTGAAATGACCATTACTTGCTTGGCCTTATCTTTCCTGGAAGCTGCTTTCTTGACACAGCTTTCTATGGGATATTGTCTTTCAGGCTGCCTTCTGCTCAAGCAACAGGATAAACTTGTACTCACATTTCTAATGGGATTGAATTTTCTTTCTGTTCCACCTTATACAGCTAATCCCTTATGACTTCACTGATGACAGTGGACCTTATTGCCTGGGTTAAGCAGATAATCTAGCTGTTCAGTTATTTGCTTTGCTTTGCTTTGCTTTACCTAGGATGTGGGGTGGGTGGTGTCACTGTATTTCCCAGTATGAAAACTCAAGTCATTTAAATACATCTGAAGTTTGATGAGACTTTCTCATCTAGCCTTATCTGAATCATTAAGACAAAGCAAGTCAAAATCCTTTCCGTATGTGAATAGCTACAAATGTTTTAGGATCACAATGAGTTACTAAAAATGCTTTCTAAAAATGAAAAAGAGTTTGTATAAGAAACATGTCTGACTGTGATAAGGCTGCCAGTGAATGTGAAATTTGTGATGAAATGGCATGGATCTTTTATTTAAAGTGAGCATACCAACACATCATCAGGACTTTTAAACTAAAAGTTAAGTTTTGTTTCAGCATTATCAGGAACAAGAAATCTTAAATCTTCTCTGGGGATACCCAGTTTCTGTTCCTGCTGCAGACTCTCTGCTTGCTCTGTGTCCTTCACATTCTGCTACACACGTCCTGCTCTCCAGAAGCTTCTCCCAGCTGAGCAAGGTCAGCTGCTGTCAGGGAAAACAGCATCTCCCCTTCTTCCAGAGGATTTCTCCTGACCCAGGCTTGAGCTGTCTGAACAATGCAAATCAAAGAAAAGAGCTTTCCTCTCTGTTGCCTATCTATATCCCTGAAAAGAAACAGAATCTAAAAAAAAAAAAAAAAAAAAAAAAAAATAAATTCATAATTGCAAATGGAATAGATAAACATCCATGGAAAGCCTAACTCCACAAGTAGCCTCTAATCTTAGATGCTTGGAAGCCAGAGAACTTGAAAAAGAGATGCTGGTTTTAAAATTGCAGCCCATGCCAGAGATAAACAGGGTCATTTGAACAGAAGATTAGTGTAACCTGCTAAGAATGAAACAAATCATAAAGACCAAAATGTGTCTCTAATACTTTGCAACATTTTAAGTGGTATTATGTCATATTATTTTTATCTATCTTCTTAGATGCTACTATCATCACCACATTAACTCTGTGTATCAAATTCATCCTCATAATAACTGCAGACTACTGAGAGAAATTATAGATGTTATACATGGGGAAACTGAAACACTGAAAGACTAGGCATGAGATCCGATGCTGTGCGTAGGTGTGTAAAATAGCATTTTACTGGAATTTGGGTGTTTAAATCCACATCTGTGATCAAAATTAGTCCTCTGTGGTGCTTAGCCCTAGAGGTGCCTAAATTTCATAGACTTAGTTTTTCACCTGCAGGCTCTTTGGTACCTAGAGATCTGAGCCACTCAAGCACAGATCGGTTCCAATTTGGGCCTCCTGTGAGGCTTCAGTCAGGATGCCAAAACCTCTGCCTTAGCAGGGTTTTATCCAACAGCAACTGTCAGGAACTGTGTCAAACAGTTGAAATGCAAAGGAAGCCTATGCTTTCTTTACAAATGAAAGGAGAGTGCTGGCACTCTTTGCTGGCATCTTTTCCCCTTTCTTGTTTAGTAGGAGATGGAGCATTTGCCTACGATATAGAAGTGGGTTCATTTCCTCCTCTGTTTCTTGGAATTTAAATATATTTTTTCCTATTTTCCAGATAAGTGCCCTTGTCACCAAGACCATGCTTCACCCATAGCCCTCACGAGCTTCTCTTTTTCTGCACAGTGACTTTAATGGAAGGGCTAAACAGCCATTTTCCCTGGAGAGCTGAGCAACCAATCCACTTCCATAAACGTCAGTTTAAAGAGAGCTTAAAATTCAAGTCTTTCATTTTCCAATCTAGAGCATGTTGCAAAAGGTGCATTGTGGAAACCCCACAATCAGCGCAGCCACAAAACTTTGTGAAAGTTTTGATGGGTGTTTCTTCACAGCTAGAATACACTTATTTGATCAAATTCCTCATGTCTGAAGGCCTGGTGCCATCTATTTTCTGAATATCAGGAGACTTATGTAGGAATGAGGTGCAGAATGTGCAGAAGTATATAAACAGCTATGAAACCTCCAGGGTGAATGAGGCAGCAGCTAAAGACACATAGGTGTTTGCTCAGTGGCTGCTGAGATCACAGTTTTGGACTACATGTCTAACATCTATGTTTGATATTTATATTTTCTTTTTAATGGGGTTGTAGATTTGGAGTTTTAATTCTTTATTTTAGTAGTTCCAAAGTCAGTGGCAAGCTTAATTTGCTGCATTAACTTTTAATTGTGGGGCACAAGACCTTTCCAGAGTGCATATGGCATATAATTAAAAACATAGATGTTCAAAATATATGCACAGAAGACATACAGTTGCCTGTTGAATTTAATATTGTCATATCTTGACATTTAATCCCCCACTGGTGGGTTTTTTTAATGGAATTCTCTTCTTAACTCCTTCTGTAGCATCTCACCATGATATTCCTTGGTCCTGAACTAGCAGTAACCCCTTTCAGTTGAAGACAAAAATGATTGCTAAGGATGTAAGACAATAATTTATTCTTGTATTATTTACTGCTTTACTTATGATTTAGCACTTATTGAGAAAAACAGCATAGTGGAAACAGGATTCCTTATTCACAATCCTCACACCCTGTGATTTTTATTGTTTGTAAAATACTGATATCATTTTCATTTTTAAAAGATGTGACGCTAGGGGGAAAAAAGCGATTGTTCATTTAAGTAGAATGCTCACAGGACAGAATAAGATTTTAGATCCATTAGTTACCAGGTAAATTGAGATAATTCTAGTTCAAACAGAACCTGTTCTTCCTTCTTCTAAATTTACATTAAAAAAATATGAAAGAATCCTTCAGCGAGAAGGGGGAGAGTTGTAAGGGAACAGTTTTTGGACAGCTGAAGGAAAAGATGGGCACCTGCTGTTCAGCAAGTTGAGGGAATTGTTGCATATTGCAAATTTTCTGTGTGTTACCAGGACAAGCAGATGGCCAGAGACAGAGTTTTCTCCTTGTGTGTAGTTTATCTCCTTACGCCTTCTAATGGCCTATATTAAAGTTTCCCAGCATTACATTCAGTTCAATTTAACATAGTTAATATATGCTTAAGCAGTACAAGTTACTGTCAAAATTGCCTACTTGGAATAGATAACTCTTTCAAATACTTTAGCAAGGATGGCAGTATAAGGTGCAACACTGCCTGCATGCTATTTCAGGGTGCTAACTCAGACCACTAGGGACGAAGCTGCTGCCTCACTCATCGTGAGTCACTTGTGATTTTCAAAAAATTACTTTGCCTTCCTGAGCCTTCACAAGGGAAAGGCTATAACAGCTTCTGTCTCCTGAGAACTGTTGCAAGGTCTAATTTATGCTGACAATATGCAGAACTGGTCAATGTTGTTTTTTTTCTTTAATGCTACACCACCTTTTTCTTTTTTGTGAATGTTTTTTGTTCATAAAATTACAGACTATCAAAAATATCTTTGTGGAAAACCTATACTGGCCTTTATCAGTTGTCTTTTTTTGTTAAATACTACTGAATATTACTGACATGCATATTTAAATTATTAGATTAGATTAGATTAGATTAAAAAGTAAGGGATGCTCTTAAGCAAATAAAACAGGAAGAAGTATGGATCTGCATCCGTAATATCTGAGTATTTTCAGCAGGACCGTCCTGGTTTCTGCTGAGACAGAGTTAATTTTCTTCCTAGTAGTTGGTGTGGTGCCATGTTTTGCATTTAGTATGAGAATAATGGTGATAACACACTGATGTTTTTAGTCATTGATAGGCAGTTGTGGTGTCTACACCAAGTCAAGCACTTTTCAGCTTCTCACGCCCTGCCAGGTGCACAAGAAGCTGGGAGAGCACAGCCAGGTCAGCTGACCCAGACTAGCCGAAGGGATATTCCCTACCATACAATGTCATGCTTCGGATATAACTGGGGAAGCGAGCCGGGAGGCGGGATCATTGCTCGGAAACAGACTGGGCATTGGGTTGTTTCATTTTACTTCTACATGTTGTGGGCAATGGCATGTGTACATCACTTCTATTACTGTTATTCTTTATTATTATCATTATTATAATTATTGTTATCCTCTTCCTTTGTTATCTTTTTAAACTGTCTTCATCTCAACCCACGAGGTTTTGTTTTTTTTCCATTGTCCTCCCCATTCCCTTGAGGACGTGGGAGGGGTGAGTGAATGGCCACATGGTGCTTGGTTACCATCTGAGGTTAAACCACGACAAGGACGTAGGAAGAGCAGGGATTGCTTTTTTCTGATACTTGTTCCTGCTTGGACTGCCTCTTTTCCAACAGCTACTAAAATGAAACAAACAAAAATGATCTGTGAAAATAGAGGCTGTACTCCAGAATTTCTTTATATTTCTCATTTTTACTTTCACTTTACATCTTCTCCTTTTCAGTGAATCCTGTATTCTTGTCTCTACAGTAACGCAGTTCAAAAAGCAGATTGAGATTTAGGTATCTGCACAATTAGATGGTCTCTGAATTAGTGTATTTTCAGTTTCAGTTTAGGACTGAAACCATCTAACGTCTGTGTTGGACAGATATGTCTCTTTTTGGAAGTAACTCTTAGCGTGTGGTCATAAGCACAAATGAGATAAGCAGACAATAGAGTCCATTATTTCCACTTCTGTGGGATTCCACACAGAAAGCTGTATTTGCTACTCCAGTTTTTGAGTACATATTCCAGTTTTTAATTTGAGTTACTTTTTTTCACCTGTTAGTCAGCATTTATAGTAAGATCTGATAACTAGCCCAGATTAAAAAAAAAAAAAAAAAAAGTTGGAGAATACAAGGAAGAAGAAATCTGAGAAATAGAAATGTGTTTCAGATGGCAATATCAGCTGCTCAAGACAACATGATTCCTGAGGCTTTTCCAATTGTTGGAGTTTGAAGTGGAGGTTTAGCAGTCTTATCCAAGGGCAACTCATATCAGTTCTCTGATGAGTTCAAATAACTTGCTCAAGAATTGCGTGCAGAGCAGTGCCGTGTAAAACATTCTATACAAATCTCAAAATCAACTGACATTTGAATCTGAGAATTATGAATCATTTAGGAAACTAGGGATAAGTTTCCAACAGAATATTTCCTTTTTTTTTTGTCAGTTACAGGGTGGGCTGACCATTTTCCTCTGAATACCAAGAAGCAGCTCTTTCCAAGAGTAATCAGCGGGGCAGCTGACTGGCCACCAAGTCACTGCCTGACCACAGGAGCTCAGGGATCAGCTTCACAAAGAGGTAGTTCACATAGTGCCAGGAGTGCCTGGCAGAAGGGAGGAGGCTGTAGATGAGATGTAGGTTGCTTTCTGGGGTGAAAATAACTGAAATGAGTAGCATGAGGTAGGAGAGCAGTCACTGAAAGCTGTATGCTAGAGCTGGGGATGGGGGCTGACAAAGTCAGTGTCTGCCTGTGGTCACAAACAGAGTTAAGCGTTGTGCTGGTTTTGGCTGGGATAGAGTTAATTTTCTTCATGATAGCTAGTATGAGGCTGTGTTTTGGATTTGTGCTGAAAACAATATTGATAATATAGAGATGTTTTAGTTACTGCTGAGCAGTGCTTACACAGAGCCAAGGCCTTTTCTGCTTCTCACACCACCCCACCAGTGAGGAGGCTGGGCGTGGGCAAGAGGTTGGGAGGGGAAATCGCCAAGGCAGCTGATCCCAGCTGACCAAAGGGACATTACATACCATATGACATCATGCTCAGCATATAAAGCTGGGAGAAGAAGAAGGAAGAGGGGGCCATTCGGAGTGATGGCGTTTGTCTTCCCAAGTAACCGTTACACGTGATGGAGCCCTGCTTTCCTGGGGATGGCTGAACACCTGCCTGCCCATGGGAAGTGGGGAATGAATTCCTTGTTTTGCATCGCTTGTGTGCATGGCTTTTGCTTTACCTATTAAACTGTTTTTATCTCAACCCACAAGTCACTTTCACTCTTCCAATTCTCTCCCCCATCCCGCTGTGGGGGGAGTGAGCGAGTGGTGCGTGGTGCTTAGCTGCTGGCTGGACTTAAACCATGACAAGTGCAAAAGGGCTTTCCTGTCTTGTAAGGCTATTTTCTCCCCCTTCACATTGGGATGAAACACAGAATTCTAATCTTGTTGGTTTTAATAGCAAAGCGCTACAGATGGAAATACTTCATTGCTCAGTGTCGAAGGCACGGACTGCAGGCTGGGACACCAGAACCCGTACTCTCTCTGCCCAGTCAGGCTGCGAACAGGAATTCAAACTCATATCTCTTTACTTTAAAGGAATGCTCAGCTGCTAGGCCATTGCCTACCTTGAGGTTATTTTTTCCAATCTTTCTTTGCAGGAACTACTCCACCCTCTCTAAATAAGGGAAGATACCTGGTTAGCCAGGGAATCTAACAGTATGGAGTATCCCTAATATCATGGGATGGTAAAGTATCAGTTCAAACCCCAGATATAAGCAACTCTTAGATCCCAAATAAGTACCATAAACATTAACATTTTCACCATTTG
>VXBL01003769.1:470991-498709 GCA_013400195.1 Aramus guarauna | reverse complement strand
TTTTTTTTTTTTTTTTTTTTTTTTTTTGGTCAGGTCAGGGGCTAAGGAAATTCTCTAACACTTTTACTAAACCTTTTGCTATTCTGTGAAGAGTTTTAGGTTGACTTTCTCCCATGAAATCCTATTTTCCTGATCATCTACTCCCATAAGGAAGGATATAAGTGAAATAAGTGAGGTTTATGAAGCTGGAATTAAAGAAACAGCATGTGAAGGCTGATATTGGTTTGGGGAGAGTAATTAAGCTTTTTTGTTGTTGTTAGAGAGGAGTGATGTCTCCTTTAATGATAAAGTCTTTAGTATTTTATTTGTTTGTCTGATGCTTTTGCTTAGGGGTAAAACAGTGGGTGCAAAAACACAGATGACAAGTGATACACTTCTATTGACAATATCTACAGTCCATTTATTATACTCTATGATAATCTTTGAACCTAATCTTGGGAGACGGAACCATTATTTATTTTCATTCAAAGCGTTTTTTTTAATATCATTTTTAGTTCCCTCTACAAAGTTATATGAAATGCACTATAGTTCTGGAAACAGGAATTAAATCTTACTTGAAATAAGAAACTAAGTTGCTTAAGAAGTGTTGCCAAAAAGCACGGTCAGATTCTCACAAAAGACTCAATCTTCTATTCTCTGTTTTTCTTCATGCAAATTAGCAATAATATCTCTGATATTTGTTTCCTGTCCATCTCTTACGATGCATGTATAATAGGACAATGTTCTGTGAAAAACCTTCCGGCAAAAGGATGACCTGGACACTAGAGTATCACCAACATTGTTGCATCAGCTTTGAGTAAGCCACTTTTATTTCAAGACAGTATCTTGCTAAATGTCAAACAGTGTTATGAATTATAATGAAATGTAAGTGTAGTTTGGAATTAAAAGAACATTTATGTGAAAATGGGATTTTATTTTTTTTCTCTCCATCTCTCAGGTTCAGCAAAACTCAAAATATTTTTCATTTTAATTTTCATTTGAGCTGCCATAAAACTGAAAAATAAATATTTTCCAGCTCTAAAATCTTCAAGGAAGGAAATGTTCTTCAAGGAACATTTGTATTTGATATGCAAAAGTACCACCTGTACAGCACTGAGTACAATGAAATTTTTATCCAAATTGACTGTTTCAAAGATTGGCTGTAGAACAGTTTCAGTTATCAGAAATGAGTTGTATTTGCTAAAAAGTGCATAAATTAACCACGATGTTCCACACTGGGGCTAGATTTCATTTAAGCAGCTCACAAAAAAAAAGTACATATGCATATTGGGTCTGGCTGAGGTGGAGTTAACTTTCCCCATAGCCGCCCTCCCAGTGCTGTGCTGTGTATCGGTCGCCAGCAAGGTGTTGATAACACACCAGGGTTTGGGCTACTGCTGAGCAGTGCCGGCACAGCGTCAAGGCTGTCTCCGCAACATCCCCCTCCCCAGCAGCAGGCTGGGGGTGGGCAAGGTCTTGGGAGGGGACACAGCCAGGACAGCTGACCCAAACTGACCAAGGGGATATTCCATACCATATGACGTCTGCTCAGCAATAAAAGCTGAGGGAAAGGAGGAGGAAGTTGGGGCATTTGTTATTTATGACATTTGTCTTCCAGAGCAACCGCTACATGTACTGAAGCCCTCCTTCCAGGGAAGTTACTGGACATCCCCTGCTGATGGGAAGTAGAGAATAAATCTTTTGTTTTCCTTTGCTTTGGTGTGAGACCTTTTGCTTTTGCTTTATCAAACTGCCTTTATCTTGACCCACAAGGCTTTTTCCATCTTATTTTCTTTCCCCCTCCCCTCGTCCTGCTGAGGAGGGAAGCAATAGAGTGTTTTTGGTGGGCACCTGGTGTCCAGTAAGGGTCAACCCACCCCAACATGGCATACATGTACTGAGCTGTTACTATGTACAATTATGACAACCATGTGTGCAAATGCTTATTGAACTAAGTGATTCCTTGCTTACACCAGTCACTGTGTTTGAAGGTTGTTATTATCAAGTGCATAAATAAGTGCATACACTTCTGGATAAAGCAAAAGCTGTTATAGACCAGTATAGTGCTACTGAAGTCAACTTGAACCACAGAAACCCTTACACATTATAGTGCTTGAGATGAAAAAAAGAGAACAAAACCAATGCCCACATAACTAAACCAACTTCTAAACTGTTACAGGTGAAAATTCTAGTGTAGCGTTCTTCTGTGATGACCCAGGGTTTGGCTCACTCCATCATTTTTAGTATATGCAGAAATAACAGCCACACTTTAAAATTTTAGTTGGCCTGGTTTTGATAAGCATCCAAAAACCCTGCTGCTCATTTGAATTTTGATCCTTCAAAATTGCTTTCATTGCATTCTGTCATTTTCCATTGATTTTACACTTCTTTTTTTTTTTTTTTTTTTTTTTTTCCCCTTTGGAGAAGGTCTGAGAATATCCTTGTTATCAGAAGGGTCAAAAGGAGAGTAAAATATGCTGAAAATGTCAAATTGTGTGAGAGAGAGGTCTTTTTAGTTAAATGACATAGAATTGAACTCCACAAAAACTTCAGCAAATACACTGTATTTTACAATATCTTCATTTCTGGAAGACAAAGAAGCACAGACAAGTTTTTGCATTAATTGTTTTGTTTTATTGCTAAACCATTTCAACAGAAACATTGAGTTTCAGGTAAGCAATTATTTTAATTACTTTAACTTTAGTGATTATTTTGAAGATGTACAGAGTACCAGTACTGGCTGAAAAATGTATTAAATGCTTTTTTCATTGTCAAATGCCAGTTTTTAAAATATTTTTTTGACATAAAGGAATTGGCTTTGTCATAAGGTGTTAGGTGCAGGATTGCATTTGTGCTCAAAATGAAAATTGTACTCTTGGCACAGACTATTAATACCACTTCAGGCTTTCACCTAAGATGTGGGAAACAGATTCAGATCTTGAGATGCAGGCAGATAAGAAGCTGTACACTTTCTTCATCCCATCTTTTCTCATCCCATTCTATTCCATCCCAGAGAAATTTTCCGATGTAACGTGGTTTATAACATGGAAAATTTTAGACTTTGGGCAGGGGTGGGAATGCTAAAACAAGGTCCTAGTTTCATCCTGATGCAAAATAAAAGCAGTCGTTCGAAATTTACATACAAGCATTCATTTGTTTTGCTTTTTCCTGGACAGATCTAAAGAAGTCTTGAGTTCCAAATGATGTTAGCCACTCAAAATTCATTTAGTCTTTTATCCTCTGAAATTTTTCAACAAATACAGCTTTCAATATGCTTTAGTGCTGTTGCAAGAAAAACACTAGTGAGTGCTAAGTTTGAGAATATTCAAGGACTGTTTATAATACACCCACCAACTGAGATTCTCCTTATAAGTTCTATAATTGGCAATCCAATCAGAAGTCTCACTGAGATGATATTTCTCACTAAACAATGGTAATTTTACTTCCAAGCATAGTGGCATACAATGTAGTGGACTAGCAGCATGCTCATGTTGCATGCTTATTTGGGATTAAAATATGCCTGTTTCTCAAGTGGCTTAGATTTCATGTTGCCCATGATTCCTCATCAGGATGTCTAAACAGTCTCTTATTTTTCCTTTTCATTTATCCCAAGGCCAACTATACAAGAGACTCCACACGCCTCTTCACTGCCTCTACCACAAGCCTCTCTGTCTGCCAAGTTATTTATTTAGGGTATGATTCTACTAATTTCTCTTGCAGGCCTGGGTATTGTTATGCTAGAAGGCATTGATTGGGTGTTTTCAATTAATTCTTCAGTCTTTGCATAGTTTCAGAAGCACTTAAGCTACCAGATGAAAGAGTCCCCACTCCCTCCTCCTTTTATACTTTAAAAATGGAGGCTTTCCCTAAAGGCAAGAGGGTTTTTCTCCTCTGACATCTAAACCAGACACTGATCAGTTCCAGTATTTCAGGGAATATCTCATTAAAATGCAAAGATAGAAAAGTGCTGATGAATGTATGGCCTCAACCATCTCAGCCAGTGAGGTAAAAGAGACTGTATAGCTGTTCACAGTCACGTATTTAACACAGTGTACTACCAATAAGATGTTGTACAATGCTTGCAGTGACAAGCTGTTTCTTCTGTGAAGGTGTTTTTATTTGTTTGCTTTTTTTTTTTGTAAAGCTTGATCTAAGCAACTGTGTAACCACATCTGTTGCACAAATTGACAACTGAAGAAACACCTCTTGCATTCTACATTACTCAAAATGATTTGGATTTTCTTCTATTCACTGTATTCTCCCATATTTCCCTAAAAATGAGTAAGAATACTATTGTGCTGCATGTGGGAAAGAAACTTTGCAAGACAGAGGAAACTGAAATCAGTATTAAGAGACTGATTAACGTTGCTTTAGTTTACATCCATTTATTCATTGTGTGGTAGGTTCACTGCTCTATTGAAAACCTTAGCCAATTCATTTGTGGTAGTTTTTCTAATTCTTCAGTCAACAAAAAGCAGCCCACGCTCCTGAGCAATAACTGGAATATGGCTTTGTAAGGAAGTGTTAACAGTTATCAGCTCTGTGGTTGAGACAGGACCCTGATCCTCAACATCAATTTGGAGCCAAGTCCTTCATTCTTGTCTTTTCCTATGTTACCTAATACAGAATGCTTGGGAAGACATTAAAAAGTTTAAGTAACCAAAAGAACAGATAAACCCACATAAAATTTTCAGAACTGTTGAAATGGCTGACAATCATTAATAGTAATTTCTTGCTGTTCTTTAAAATCTCACTATAAAGGAGATCCCACAAAGAGTTTCAGCGTTCACTGGTTACCACAATGTGCCTGCAGTATGTGAGCTCTTTATAGAAGTGTGAAGGAGATTTACTAGATTATTTCAGCAAGTTCATGCCAACCATGAGAGTGCTTCGACATCTAGCTTCTGGACTGGATTGCAGAGCCCAGACTGGAGAGCACCTATTCCCTGTGAAATCTGTGTGCTCCCTATAGGGGCATCACGATGCCTCTGAAAGGTCTTCTGAAGGAACAGAGAGCAGAGGTGTTAGTGAAATGCCATCTGTCCCCAATGCAGAGGACCACTTGTAGGGACAAATATAACGGGGATTTCTCTCACAACAGTCCCCATTGTTTTCAGTACTGAGCAAGGATACTGCTATAGCACGGATGAGCATATGTGCCCTTTCCTTATTGCCTTTCCTGCTACAACTCCATCCTGTTTTCCATTAGCCTGTTATTTGCACTCAGACTTCATCTGAATTACTGATGTGTAGCCAATAACACTTCCAAGTTTGCACTTGATGAGAAACGGATTTAAATGATGCTTTCTCTGGTTCTGTGGTGTATGATTTCTTCCTCTGAGAACTGAAGATTTACTGGGTTATTTCATCCACTTCTTTGCCAGTTCAAGATTGTCTCTATCCCTTAATTCAGATTAGGCTATGTAGAGTAGCAAGTAAGAAACTTATCCACCACACTAAAAAAAATATGGATGAAAGGTAATGAATGACACAGCCAGCTTCTGTCATGCCTAATTTGGCCCACTAAAAATATAAAATAAAAACTAGCAAGACACCGATTGTTAGCTATTTTAATGGGCCACTTTTCTTCAGATTTCTAATCCTTTACAGAATAATTTTTAATATAGGCTTAGAAGAAATAGCACCAGCACTTTTCTGGCCATTTCAACAAAAACATAGTTCTGAAACTGTCGAGGCCTTAAGGTTAAAGTCTTCCACACTATATTGCTGTCTGTCTATGTTTATCCAACACCTAGCCCTGAGACCAAAAAGATCCATTGCATAAATCCAAGTGACAATCTCAGTGGTAATATATCCCCCACCACCTGACTAAGTCCAGGGAGGGGAATCAAGTCATAGTATTGTCTGGCTGGCAGTCCTAAAACATCACAAAAAAGTATCATCTGTGGATTTCAACTGCATTTATCTAAGGGATGAACAATACCCATATGTTCACCAGATGACTACAGAGCTAGGTTGATTGAGTCAAAGTTCAAGGCTGCAACAAAGGATAACTTGTTTCTTCAGGACTGGCTTTGATTAGATAGCTGTTTACAAAGATTTTTGTTTTTTTAATTAATATTCCAAAATATGTGGGAGGATCATTGTTCTTTGTTATCTTTTTATTTATTTTTCAGATATGTCCTATTAAATGCAATTGTTTTATGGGCTATTTTCATTAAGTGTTTATTTCCATTACAATGTCTCTCTGTTGGAATTGTAGCATATGTAGTTCTCTTAATTCAGAAGCCAGAAAACTGAAAATTAATTCTGAATAGTAATGTCAGAGAATGTGTATGCTCACTCTCATAGTCTCATTCTATATACACATATGACTACACAAGCACACATAGGCATAAAGTAAAAAACCCCATTTAATTAACTAATTACGGCATGCACATGCATGCACATTCACACACATGTATACTTGTGCATACATAAGTAGTGTGCATATATAAGTAGTGATATTTAGATGTATAAAGATGTGTGTGTTTGTGGGTGTGTGCCTGTGTGTGTAAAATTCCAACTACTTGTTCTTCATCCATTGTTACTTAAATTTAAAAGGAAGGGCACAGGGGGATCTGGGGTTTGTTTTGTTTTTCACATCTGAAATGAATGAGGTGGAAATGTTCTGCATCATAATATCCTTAAGGAAAATGTTAACATTCTTTTATGTTCCAAAGTCTTTCTCTAAAAGATGGTAAATACTGTCTGTAGCAAAAACATCTGAGACTTTTAACAGTTTTCCCTTGATTAATATGTGCTATGTACTTCCTAGAAATAGTAATGATCTGGACTCTGGATTTCTTTTATTTTTACTTAAATGAGAATAATGCAAACAAATATTCATCTGCGCAGGCTACTTACTTACAGCTTGAGTTTGATGGAGCTATACTGTACCTTGAATAGGCAAGGAAAGACAAGAGGTAGGGAGGGAATAGGTCCAAAATTTTTGCTGTTGATCTGCAAAGTATTACAGGCTGAGAAATAACTTTTCCCACAGAGGTGGGAGGATGCAGAGTCGAATCCTGTGTTTCCATGGATCAAATGGCTTCTGAGGGCTGCACCTGGAGTGACTCGCTGAAGGAAAAATCTTTCCCAAAGAGAATAATAAACTTGCAGAAACTGGAAGAAAGGCTTGCTGTAACCTAAAGGTACACGTTGGTAAGTTTGCCTAATCATTACCCAAGGTTTAATTAAATAATTGTTTTTTCTTTTCATTGAATTTGTTAAAATATTGTTTATTTAATTAAAAATGAAATTATAACCCATTATCTAATGCAAATAATCTAAAAAGCTGCCTAGAAAGAGGATGAGAAAGCCTTCTAAGTTTGAGAAAGCCACTTTGGTGTCATTCACAGAATACTCAGAAGCTGTTACAAGGTCACAACACATTGCTGGATAAGTGTCTAGATGTATGAGTGATGAAGGAATCAAAGGATTTGCAAATTGCAATGTTGTCTTTATGTATCTCTGTTGGTGTGAGAAGGACATATTCCCATTCTGTGGAGCCACAGATATCATAACAATACATGATTTTCTAACATTACAACAGCAAAATCCCTACAAAATAGTGTAGAATAAAAGCACCACAATCTAAGTGACGTAAAAATCATTATTTCTTGGAACACGGGGAATTCAGTCAGATATTGGGGTTTGGGGGGGGTGGGGTGGTATTTTTGAACCATGAGAGCAGTAAAATCCCGTGTTAGGCTGCTCAGAGAGGTAGTGGCATCTCTGTCTTTGGAGGTGTTTGGCAACCTGCTCTGATGAGACCACGTTCGAGCCGTGAGTTGGACTAGGTGACCTCTGGAGGGCCCTTCCAGCCTGAGACAGTCTGTGATTGCATGATTCTGACGAACCGTTGGAAAGTTTTAAAACCAAATTAAAATAATGAATTCATAATCTCCTCTCTCCTATGTTGTTCAGGCTGTTGATTTACAGTGAAAGTCTTAATATTTTTATTCACGATAGTGCGTAGGCTTTGTTCCCTTGCCTAGCTAGCTGCACCCCTCCCTGCTGTGTTTGGATATCACCACCTTGGAGCCATGCTTCTTTTTGTGCTCTGGGGTCTTAGTGGACTCCTGTTTTTAAACCTATTCATCAGTAAAGGATTTGTCAACTATTACTTTATGAATATGAGACCCAACATTGATCATTCCTGAAATATGTTGGCTTTGTTGCAAATAAATATTTCTGTTTCCCACAGGACATGTCAGATTTTCTACATTTCTTTATATATATTGCAGACAATATTTGAATACTGATAGTTACTTGAAGTAAGATTAAATACTCTTTCAAGGTACCCTTTAAATGGGGAAAGTAAATAAACAATAAGAATGCTGTTCAGAGTCCCTGTGAGGAAAAAAATAATAATAAAATAGAGTAAATGAAGTTAGAGAATTTGGAAAAGAAATGTCCTTGATCTGATGTGAAAGAGCACAGACACTGCAGTGGAATATCACTCCCTGTAGTCCTCAGTACCACCTTTCAGAAACATGTACAGCCATGCACGTATGATATATATGTCTATACACACACATACAAATGCATGGGTAAACAGTGAACTTTATTACCATAACTGTACTTCTGGGATGATGGGGAGTATGCAGATGAGCAAATAAAATTAAAAAAAAATCATTAATAAGATTCCCTAGTAGTTCATTTTCCTACACATTTGTTCTCCTGTGATTTTTCATTCACTTCTAGGAAAATAAGATCTGTAATCTTAAGTACACTGTATCTATTCAAGTCACATTTGAAATGGTGTTTCACTACTACATGAAAAAAATCGTTGGGAGGAAAAACCATCAGCAGGACAGAAATTGGAAACTATAGGGGGGGTCTTTGATCTAATTACGTGTTTTGCCTCATTCAATGCTTTGGGTGTTGGGCGTTTTGCCCAATAAAGAAGCAGAAGTCCAACCTTGCAACAGGAACTTCCATGTAATATATTTCTCATGTTACACCAGACTCCTGCTTTATTTATTTATTAATTAATTAATTAATTTATTTATTTATTTATGGAATCCAATGGAGTATACAAAAAATATCAGCTGAATTATAATGGAGAAATTAAGATTATGGCAATGGATTAGCCAATATTGGCTGTACAGAAAAAATATTGAATAATATATTTTAACGTATTCAAAATAAAGTATTTACTAAGTCAGTTAAAATTTGATGTAGAACTAGTCTTTGGTTTTGTTAAAGGTATATATAAAATATATGAAAAGAATCTGACACACAAAATATTTTTATACACTTTGATCTTCTGCCACTCGAAGCAAAATATTTCTAAAAAGTCCAGAAAGATGAGAAGCCACCTAAATCTTGTACATCTGTACAGACACACACAAAACGATCTACTCATGCCAACATGGATAACTATGGTTAATGTTTTTGAAGATGACATCATACAACTACTACATATTTGCTTTATCAAATAGTGACAGATATTTTTTTAAAAAACTAAATATTTCAAAAGCTTTTTTATCCTAACTGTGATTTTATTTTCTGTTGCATTATAATAAACATTAAAAGGCAGACATTGATTTTAAATCAAAGAAAACAAAATATGATTTGAAAACTGTTGAAACAGGTATTGCCTTTAACCAGTGTTTCTTTTTTCTCTTCTATAACAAAGAATTCCAGCAGTCTGAACACAATTTCCAGTTCCCTGTTTTAAATGAAGATTGCTTTCATCAAAGCTTTTCCAATATGCAAACTAATAGCACAATTTAAACTCAGATCCAAAGGTCATACAAGGGAAGTATTTTCCAGGCCTCCTTTCTTCTCTTTTCATGCCATCTGTTTGAAACATCACACTTTTTTAGGAACTAGTCACCCTAGTCTTCCCTTATCATCAATGAATCTTGTCATCTGAGTAAGAGATTCTTTCCATCTATTACTTTTGAGAAGAGTTCCAGGAACGTTAGTTTAAGCCTAGGCCTGAGGTATCACTTTACCTAATAGGAGGACTGCAGTATAGATTTATACATCCTAGGTGCTCCTTACAGCTGGTGGAGAGAAGTAAACAGGTTCAGCATACTTCAGCATGGGAAATAAATTGTTGTGGCTTTAGCGGAAGCTCATGTGTAAAGACTGGAAAGTAGAAGCTTCAGAACCCAGTCACTTGCACTGTAATCCTAATACAATAAATATTTAAAGCAAGTGCAAGACAAGACTAGAGTGCAAAATCATTTTGAGTAATATGTCATTTCTTTCCTTGCATTCTGCTTAATTAATATGAATGATGTGTTTGACTTATCAAAAGCTTGGAATGATGTTCCCACAATCTACTTTCAGTTTCTATGTTAAATCTACAAGTCCACTTAGCTTCAGTATATGTTTTATAATTGAAATATACTTTTGATATTTTTGTTATTATTAAAATCATATTTATGAGTGTATATTAATTATTATAAGATGAATAGAAGTTTGAGACACAATTCTGTCAATCTGATTGTCTACCACTAAGGCAATAATTTTTCAGACCTGTTCTGTACATACTGATTAAATTCTATAGTTCAAAAAGAAAAATCCATATGCATATTTTATTTTATTTTTCCAGTTTTC
This sequence comes from Aramus guarauna, assembly GCA_013400195.1. Classification (NCBI taxonomy): domain Eukaryota; kingdom Metazoa; phylum Chordata; class Aves; order Gruiformes; family Aramidae; genus Aramus; species Aramus guarauna. The sequence goes on along the minus strand of VXBL01003769.1, from coordinate 488,152 downwards.
AGTTCTTAATGACCTCAGGATAGGGCATTTTGAGGGGATTAATGATCTGCTAGAAGACATTCATTGCCCAAGGTATAGAGATTTAGGCTAGTCATTAATACTGGGGAAATATTTTGTACTTCGATCATTGCTGTCAAGTTTCCTAATGTATTCAGACTTTAAATAAGTTCTTAAAGACTGTGATAAAGCAAATTTCAAACTTGAAGCATCTGACAAGATTCACATTAAAACAACCTCTTAGAAAAAAAAAAATCTTCTTTATAATATATCTCTCTAGCCCCTTATCTATTTTTTTTCCTTTCTATCTGACCTACTTTCCTCCTGCACTTGTCCTCTGAAGTCCTTCAGTAATCAGGCTGTACATCTATTTAAAGCTCATGAGCAAAGTTTTTGGCCTTTGGCTGAAAAACTTTAAATAGTAGTACTGTCATATAGCCCACTGAAAGACAGATAGGCATTCATGTGAACTGAACAAATCTCTTTATGTATATACATACACACATTGGTGTACATAGGTGCATGAAAATACACAAGCACACACACATAACTTTTTGCTGAGACTGCTGACACAGCATAAAATATTCAGACTAGGACTTTATAAAGGGTAAAGAACATAAAGTGTTACTTTGTAGCTCTAATTTGCATTAATCTGCCTGTGATAACTTTACAAAAAAATGTAAATTGAATAAAAAAATTGGTTTTCACTAAGGTTTTCTTGTCATGCTAAGTAAAACAAATGGAGTGTAATAAGAATTTAATTTCCTCCTCACTTTGAAAGAATCCAAATATAGTGATTTGATCCTTTTTTAATCTGTGATTTAATTTGGAACTTTTTGTCCATATATCATGAAGCCTTGTGTTTCTATTTGCTTGGTTTATTTGATTTTCAAAGGCAGAGTCAGATTTTTACACATGCAGTTGTGGGAGCACCTCTTTTGGATGGAATATACTCCAACACAAGACAATAGCTGCATTGTCATCCTCATTATTGAATTTCTGCAGGAGAAAGTGAGCTGACCTCTCCTCTCCAGTCAGGACTCCATCAAAGCCCGGCTGGTGGAGAAGCCTCTGACTCAGATCAGCTCTTATACAGCCTCTTCCTTCTCCAGGTTATGGTCTGTCCTGGTGCCTTTCAGCACATCAGTCTCACCTCTTCTTAAAGCAGGAAGACAGAATAACATCCTGGCTTAGTAGTTTCCCAGAGTCTAAGGCAGTAGAAGTTTAATTTTTACTAAAGTCTATCCTGCCTGATATCAAAACTGCTCACCTGCATTTTAAATTAACTACAGGGGACAGATTTCTTCTTAGGATCCAGTTAGGTAAAACTAGTACCTTTTCTAGACATTTTCAAACCATGCTGAAAGCACCAAATTTAATCTGCATGAGAACAGCAGCATTATGGTCATAATCATAATCTGTTGAATAAGGAAATACCAATCACCTTGAAGGCTGCTAGTGGCCACCCTGGTGATTCAATTGTCTAATTCCAGGAGAAGAGTAAGGAGGAGAAAAAGTGGATCACAGTGTGGATTTCATTTAAGTGCTTTATTAATTTAATGAACTTTCTTTGTCAATTTTAATAAATCTTTGCTCATCTTGCAAGTGCATGAGGTTAAAATATATATAATGTATGCTATATTTATATTATTTTTGGCAGTGTTTGGCAGTTTTAAAGTATTTACCCAACTTCCAACTTAAGTTTGTCTTCCTGTTAAATGTACCTGAAAAAATGACAGTATGTGGCTTCATGTTTGTGTCTTGGAACCTACTTGGATGTGCTGATCTCACAAGTAGGGATATATTTAATATTTTTTTTTCTAAGGTAAATTATTGCAATTCATCTTGAAATTTGAAGACAAGCTGAGTTGACTCTTTCCTCAGCATCATCATGAGTAATCTTCTGGTGGTCACCTTCTGCACTCCAATATCTACATATCACACTTTCAAAGTACCTTTGAAACCATCTTTAAGGTACTTTCTTATAAAGTAAGACTTGGTAATTCAAGTCATGATTTGTGACTCAGAACTATCTTTCTTGAAATGTGTCAGGTGTAGAGTACTAACAAGGTTTAAAAAAGAAGAAATCTCGTTTGCTTTAAAAGTAGACATTTATAATGCTGAATGCACATCAGGAGCACATCTGTGTTTAACAATACCACATATACATCTGTCAGAGAGCTTGTTTATGTAGGTAAGCCATAAAACCTACTCTGAGATAGAAAGTTCTTTGCACCAAAAGCAGTAGTTCCCTGCAGAGCAGCAGTGATATATATGTAAATACAGGCTCTCCACTTATAGCTGGGGGATCTATTTACATGTGAGTCATATGTGTCTTGTTGGGCCATGTTCTTCCTTGAATGGCAATCTGAGATAATCACAGCAAGTCAAGTTAATTAAAGTAATAGTCCATGTATCACTTAGCTTGTCTTAGCCTAAAGGCTGACAAAGTGTTAATGTTCATATGTAAGGCTTTTGCTGGAAGCTTAGATTTTGCCTGAGCTTACGATTCTAACATTGGGTATTCCAGAAAAAATAGGAAAAAGGTCTACAACTGCCTGTAAAGCTTAGGACCCTGTCCAGATATTTAGGGTGGGATTTGGTTTATCTAATTTTCAAAAAGGTACCTGTGTAATAGAGGTATCTTGTCCAAATTAACTAGCAGTATTTAAAGAAGAAAGCCAAAATCAGGAGAATAATTTATCTGCAGTTAGACATTTAAAATGCCTGAGGTTAATAACCCACTGGAAGCATTCATATTTCTCCATATACTATACTAGGTTAGACTAGATATCTAGGACAATTTTAAATGGGAAGAAAACCTTTTTTCTTTTTTTTTTTCCCCCTAAAATCTGAGGATAAATGCCTTCTTTCTGAATGAAACTAATGTCCCCAACTGATTTCAAAGGAAATGAAAAGAATTCAAAAAGCTATGTGCTTATGATAGAATAAGAATGACAATTGCAAACCAAACAAATTTAGGTAAATTTCTTAGTCTTTTTGGTCACAAATAGATTTTGAAAGACAGTTTTTTTTTCGTCCTCATAGAGAATTTTATATTCAGATATTATTTACAAAGTGGATTGGTACAGCCTATTTAGATGCCAGATAGAAACTTACTTTCAATACAGTCCTTTTCATGTTCGGTACTGTGGCTTCTTTGACATTTGGAGCTTTAAAAACAAAACAAAACAAAACAAAAAAACCCAACCAAACAAAAAGCAACAAAAACAAAAAACCCCCACCACAAACGAAAAAACCAACCACCATAAAGTGGTTAAATAGGTAGTTTGGTTTAAGTTTTCAGGCACCTCACTGAGCAGGATACTGAAACACTGACTCAATTTACCAACATATGAAAATGATGAGTCCGCCTATTCCACAGGCGATTCAGAAAAGACAAGTACTTCCCAATATGATGAATGCTGTCTGATCTCATGATTCGCCAGAAAATCTTCCACCTGTTTTCTACGATGGCGTATTTCAGTGCGCATAGTTTCCTGTGCTACAGGGGTGTTCTGCTGCTGTTTCTGTGTGTACGTGCTATTCGCTTCGTTCTAACCAAACTGGGTGTTCGCACCGCACACCTCAGATGCTTGCCAGTCACCGTCAGAAAACAGGATGATCAAGTAACAGTAATGGAAGAAACAGCAGATGTGAACAAACCCACTATCCCTCATTTTTGATCCAGTTTTAAATACTCTCAGCTGTGTGAATTTGAGGGAAATATGCAACTTGGACCAGAATTTGCTTTTGCTGCCAGAGTCCCTGCTTAGTGGTTGTGGTGGTGGTGATGATGATAGCAGGCCCAGGAGCAATGGTTTGAATATGTATGCCCCCTCCTCATCACAGAATCAAAGAAAGGTCTGTGTGCTGGGAGTGAAAGATATGCAGTTGATTTAGCTCCTTGCGAGACTATTTGTTTCTCTGAAGGCATTCCTTGCTTTGATCAATAAGTTATCATAAATAAAAAACAGCAATTGCATAAAAGAGTCTTTTTCTTGGGAAGGAATAATGTATCTTAAAATCTCAGCAAATGGCTAATGTCTACAATGTGGTATGGCTCCAGATCAAGGGCAATCCTTCCTGCTATTTCCTGGTGTATAGATAATGTAGTTGGAAGATTTGCAAGATGTTTTGTCTTCTAGGAACAGCCTGCATAGTAAAGTTTTGGGTTGCTGGTTTTTTCCCTCAACTAAGTGTAACCTCTTGTTTCAGCATAATAGTAACAGTTCCAAGTGTTCAAAGTCAATTATTTAATATTGGATAAATAAAATGTTGCATTGAAGACAGAAAGCAATGATATTTTTTTCCTAATTTATATAAAAAGAGTCTAAAGGATCTGTACAAGAACAGTTAAAATAAATTATAACAGTCCAGACTGTTAAAGTGTTTGGAATCGCATAAGATGGGAAGTAGAGACAACCTCTCTTCTCACTAGCACCCTAAATAAAACACAGATAGACAAGAAACTGTCCCACATATCTTGGGATTATGCAGAAGTAGATTTTTTTCACCATTGTCCATTCTATCTTTACTGGAAAGAATAAAATTTTATCTCACAGATTATAGTCCAGCACACCTGATATCAGTACAGCAAACTCAAGAATGTAAAAATGTGTAAGCATTTTAGTTTGTAGGGCTGTATTGGTTGAACTGATGTAAGAGACTGGAGATTTTTAAAAATATATATGTGATAAAACTTTTCAGAGTGGCATGTCCCATGTCCATTTCACAGAAAAGCAAAACCTCTTGGAATTTCTGCCTCCCAGTCACAATTAGGATGCTCACTTCCTAGGATGCTTGATTCTTCTCTGCACCCTGGAAGGATCTCTTGCATCCTCTGGGAGTCAGGGAAATAAATCTGAACCTGTAGTCATTAGGGAAGAAGGGTCTTAAGGTGCTGAAGGGGAGAGTTCAAACAAGAATTAGATCTTACTCACTGAACTGCAATTTGCATTGATCTTTGACATTTGAGAAATCATGTAAGGACTTCCCTCACATTTTAGAGAATGAAGAAAAAGCTAATTAAAATGCATATAGCTATAGTTTGGGTTGGCTTGGAGCAGGTCAGGACTTACATAAGCAAAAAGAAAGTAAGTTGGAAGAAGAATAATAATTCATGGTTTACATAGCAACAACCTTAGTCTCCTATGGCACCAAGTAGTACAAGTTCTACAGGATGTGATCCACTATGCAGAGTAGAAATACAATTTCGTCTTTCAAGATAGTTCCCCCAAATAGCTTAACTTTCTGCAGTTATCAAACCACAATGCCTCTGCACAGGAAAGTGACAGAAATAATTGCACAGCCACACCACAGAGGACATCATGCTTCATCCTTCAGATGTGAGAATTCCCATTACGTAAGATATATATAACACCTGCAAAGTGTTATACAGTACTTTGATTCTATTAATGAATTATTTTTTTTCATGGTTGATACAAATATCCTGTAGGGGAAATACATCTTTCCATTTATTTCTTGCATTTCTTTCCAAACATGCACAGTAGGTGAGATAAATTTGTTAATCAAGGGTTGTTACAACATCATTGGTGTTAGTCTCTCCAGGTACAGTGAACCAATGGCATTTCTGTCTTAGGTTACCTTCACCTGAAGAAAATGAACAAAGAACATTTTTTTTTTTTTTTTATGAGTGAGATAAACATGAAATACAGAATATTCTGAATAGTTTGGGATTAAATTGCATTGTTGTTGCTGTTTGATAGGCATTGCCTTAGTCCTCCACCAGTTTTAGTTATAACTCTATTGAGCTTAATGATTATTCCCCTTCATTTCCTAATACCTGCAGATTGGAAACAACTTGTTTAAATATAATTAAATTCCTTCAACATATTCTGTCAGTAGTTAGCCTTTGCAAACTGACGTAATCACACACTTGAAGAGACAAGTACTTTGATTAAAGCTGTAGATTGTTCTTGAATTGCCACTTGAGATATGTTAAGGAAAGGTATCTAAACCAGTCCTTAACTGTGTGACTTTCTTACACAGAAATTTAAGTTGCTGAGAAACAGATGACTAATTAGAATACCAAGCTATTCAAATGAGACAAAAAATTACAACAAATATGACCTTCTTATTATTGAAAATAGCTTGAATATCGATTATTCCATTATACTCTAGAAACATTCATTTTTCAGTTTAATTAAAAGTCTGAATTCACATGGTTTGTTTAATTCCATCAAGCAGAACAGCACACAAGTAGACTGTAGTTCACATAATCAGTTAGTTTAATCTGTTAACTTCTTGAAAATAATTGGGAGGCAGGAATTATTTGCAGCAACTCTGTCAGGACATCCCATTTTAAAAAATTATGTAGAAAAAATCAGTGTACTTTTTTTCTTTCTTTGTAGAGAAGGCAAATTTTCTACATGTATGCTAAACTAAATGGGGTTTTTATTTGCAGGAATTTCCAGAAATAATTTCTGATTCCTAATGCTGTCAGGAATCAAAAATCAGGAATTTATATTCTGGGAAACTACTTGAACTAATCAATCCATTTTGAAAGAAAATCCTAAACTTCCAGCACTTCTCTTTTCAGAATAAAAATGTTAGAGACATTTGCTTCTTAAAAAAGAAGGAAGAGAAATGGGGGTGGGGAGGAAAGAGAACTGGTAGCTGCAACAGAATTGTCTTGTGAAGCAAAGGTCTAGAAACAAGCAGCTGAGCACATAAACACTGGCTGACAAAACAATTTAGAAAAACAACTATTTCAGCAAAACAGTAGAAGAAAAGCTGACTGCATGTATTGAGGCTAATGAAGAGAAGCAGAAAGCAGAGACTGCTGCCTAACTTAAGGATTTACCAGTGAAAGACCAGATAGGTGACATCTGAAAGAACAAGGCTTTCAAAGGCACTAGCAGAAGCTGAAACGACTCTGGAAGCTTATTAGTTGTCCTTTCTATACCAAGTGCCAAAGAATTCTCTAACTTATCACCTGTATTTTACTTTTTCTTAAAAAAAACCACTTTTGCTTCTCAGATAGAACTTACTATCCTGCTGCAATTACCCCTGGCAAAGTGACAATCAGCACTGCTTTCTTTTGTCTACACATGAGGTAAATACAAAAAGGAAAACATTTATGTCAGAAAAAAATACAATACAAAACTGACCTGAATTTTATTTCAAGCACAAACAAAATGGGTATTATTTCCTGCAGATATTTCATATTTGCTTTTTCTCCCCTTTTATAGCTGGGGTTTTTTACCTTTTTTTTTTAATTAGGGTAAAACAATTTTTTTTATCTCAAAGTCCATATATTTAGACTGATATTTTAGAATACAAATAGTAAAAGTCTTATGTTTCTCTTTACCTTATACATGCAAATATATCTATGAAAATTCTAAGTATATTCCTAGGAAAATTTGCACGTGCATTTAAAGAAGAAAATGCAATTGAATGAATTTTGCCTGAAAATACAAGAAAAAAATAGTCAAAATCTCACGGTACCATCTGGAATGTTAAAACTATTTATGTGAATCTTTTTTCTTTAATCAATGATTGAGATAGTAATTTCTTTTGTATCAATTGTGAAGTGTTCAGTAAATGAAAAAGATCTGTAATTCATAACATTATGAAATCCTTTGGGGTTTAGAGCCTCTTAGCTACTAGACTGGTCATCTGGCAAATGGTATCAAATAAGATGAAAAATAAGTTATATGTTTGGGTATTGAAAGTAGTTTATAAGGAAGCAACATTCCTCATTTTACTTACTATTTTGTTGATATTTTCTTCTTGTTTTGTTTGTCTTTGCTTTGATTGAAGTCAGACTAATTAAATTAGCAAAAAATATTTTTTAATTTGGAATTTTTTTAGGAATTTAATTTTTTTTCTTGAGTTCTTTCTGGAAAGAATGAAATAGTTTTTCATGTTTTTGTGAATCAGTAGTAAGAATAATGGCTTAGTGCAACACACTGGCAACACGATAATCTTCCACTTTTTCTTTGTACAACTATTTCCTCAGTTTTTCAACAAAGTAGTTGCAGTGGGAGATCTACCATCCATGGAGAAATTCAAAGTGATTCACCCAGCTGAATAGAAGCTATTATTTTACACTTGATAATGACCTTGCTTAATTACAACTGAAAGCACAACCTGACTTCACAGAGCAAGCTGGTGAAAAAGCAAAGTATCAGCTGTCTACCATGCCACCTGGTATCCTAAATCCTTCTAAGGCAGTTCTTTAATCTGGGGAATAGTAGAGAGTAAGTGTTTGCTGCTTTGGCTCCTAACCTGCTCCTACCCAGAAACAGCCAAGTGTGTCATTTCTTATAATACTGAATTTCCCTGTGGTACTTGATGCAGCACAACATCTAACGCTGCTGTCCTGCCTTCAAGAGATGACAAGGACAAATTAACATGCCCTCCCAGTCAAGCTGAACTCAGATAGTTGTTGCCAAGGAAATGTCCCCTCTTTGTTAGAACCTGCGTGCGCAGAGGAGGATGGGGCTCAGTCACTCTTCCCACCTAGTCCAAAGCCATAGAAAGTTTATGGGGAAATGGCGAATGCCAGCAGGCAAGACCAAGCTTTGCACGGCCATTAAGCGTAAATAGCACCACCTTGTGTTCTCAGCCCTACCATTTGTAAGACTCTGTCCTCCTGTAAATCATTCCTATACACTCTTTTCTGTAGTAATTAAAACAACACTCTTTGCTGTGCCCCTGGGTTAATATAATTTGTTTTATTCACAACCTAAGTCATTTGCCTCCCTGCAGCACACTGCTATATTATGTCTACCCAGCAGTGTTGAGGGAGCAAGTAGAGTACATTTCAAGGTGTACATAAATCCAGTTCAGGTTATTTCAAATGAAATAATAAGGTAAGTGCTATGTGCTGGACTCTCATAGGGAAAAGCCATAGGAAGATAAAGAAGGATTCAGGAAAATCAAAGCTTTGCCTCAGACTCCTTCATTTAAAAAAAGTGAGAGGGAGAAATAAAAAGACAGATGATAAAGAAAATGGGCATTCTGGAAAATGTCAGAAAGGACAGAGCCAGGGCCATCATGAGAATACCAAGCCTGTTTTGAAGGTGGTACTGATATCATACCCCTCTCTACAAGCTGATTGAAGTCACAAGGTCCATTTATTACCATTGAGACTTCTGTTAATTAGAGGAAATTTTTAAAGAACTCTAAAAGGTCCTATCTTAGAAATCAAACATTACAAAAAAACCCACAAGAGAAGGATAAGGATAGGGCAAGTATATATAATGGGATTATCCTCACAGCTTCTGACAATCTTCCATTTAGAGGGTTTCCTATGTATGTTATGGTTCATCTATTTAGTAATACAGACATAACAGATCTTCCAAATATTCCAAGTAGTTTACAGATCTTTCTATGGCAATGTACTCCATCTCTTGGTTTTGGACTTGGCTTTCACTGGTTTAATTTGATGGTCTTTTAATGGAAGAAGCAGCAAGCAGTCACTCCCTGTCATCCTACTTCATGCCACTGATGATTTCTGTAGAATTCCTAGTGACCTCTTTTCCAGCTGAAAAGTCCCAGCCTATTTCATCAGCCGCCATAAGAAGCTGTTGTTAAGGACTTTTGATCATCTTTGTAGATCATGAATCTATACAGCTGCAGAGTAATCTTTTCTGTTTTGTTCTCTGTTGCTTTCCTAACAATTCATAACATTTGATTTGATTTTTTTGAATGTTGCCAAGCACTGATCTATTTTCATGCACTTATTTGTCATGACTCCACACACTATGTGTTTGTCAGCATAGAGTTCATTACTTTATATAAGAAAATAGGACTGTTTCTCTCCACATGTATAACTTTACATATATTTACACTGAATTCCATCTGCCACTTTATTGCCAAGCCATTCAGTCTGATAAGGTCCTTTTGAAAATTTTCACAGGTGTCTCTCAACCTTAGTACCTTGAGAAACCTCAATTATTCAGATTTAATTTGGGCAAAATAAGTTTCCATGGGAACTTTTAAGCAATGGAGTTTAGAGCTGAGTGGACACTGAGGATGGCAGGAAAGCCAAGAACCACATACAAATGAGAGCTATTGTTGTCACAAGCCACAGAAACTAGTGCAAAAGACAGTCCTGGGAACTCAGAAGATACAGCTTGTACCTTTTATCTGATTCGTTCTGTGTTCCAAGAAACTGGACTCTTCAGTTAACAAAATATTTGACTGGTGCTCTATATCCTGGGAATGACTTGTTAGACTATAATCTGAATATTGGACAAGACCTTAGTGACAGCACTACAATGGACTCAAATGTTTTGTCTCAGGAAGACCAAGAACCTCAGACCTTTGATTAGCAAGAAGCAAAAAGGATATATTCGTCTGTAGCATGAGCACCATTCTGAGAAAAAAGAAAAAAAAATGATGATAATAATTTCCTCAATACTAAATGTATTCTGTGTATTATATGTATTATAAGTATTACTTAAATTCTCCCAGTGGTTTCATCTGAGCTATTTCGGGGTAAAATACTGTCCCATGATAATATATTCTATGAATAGAATCCCATGATTACAAGTATGGGAAGAGGTCTCTGGATTATTGAATATGATCTATCATTTTTGCAGTACTGAACTGTTTTATCTTTCTACTTTCCATCTGTGAATAGTCTTTGTAACCCTGCTCAGTTGTGAGCAAGATAATGATAGTTATAAAATAATTTACTTTATGATGAACTAGTATATTCCCTGTTGTTTCTTTATGAAGAATAAGACATCAAAGGAAGTAATTAAACAGATGTTTATTGACATGAGTTTTACCACTTTGGAGAAATGTAAATAATGATGTTTAACTCAGGAGAGGATTCAGTAATAGTAATAGAGAGAGATTAAATTATATATCTAGATCAATATGGCCACAGAAGCATTATGAGCAAATGTTTCATTGTACTTCGTAGTCTGCATTTATTTAGTGAAAAGGTTTCTGTGCTAAAGTGACACTGTCACTTCACTGCCTTGGAAAAATGATGGAAAACTACCATAACTAACATCAAGAAAACACTTCTTCCCAGGCAGCATAGAGAGAATTACCTGTCACATATGACTCACCATTTCCTATATCTTTGCAAACAGTGCCTCTTTGTTATTGGCTAATTGGGAGAACAATAGTGGGCATACAAAATATTCTGAGAAAGATAATGAAAACACTGGATTCTGATTGTTCTATTATAAATGTAGTGATTCATCATTTAGCATCATTAGTGGCTGATAACTGGGACTATGTCTATAATACCCGTTTGAGGTTTTATTGTGTTTCAGTCAACATAAAGCATAGGTTAACTGTAATAGCTGTCTGTATTAAAATTTAGATACTGCTTGTTGAAAATGGATAGTAATTTGGTGATTATTCATATTTTTAAACATTCTGTATTACACTAATTTATTATGCAAAATTAAATTAGAGTGCAGGAAGCATATGGATTTTTTGCCTTTTTTATACTTATTTGTGGCAGTGATGAATGGCAGATAATTTATAACACTGAAGTTTAATAATTAAAATGACTTTTATTATTCTGTTTACTAGTTTCTTCTTTCTGCAGTCTCTTGTAATTTTGCCACATGATTAGCAACAAATTTTGCACAGCAGCACCTTCTAATAGAACGCAGCATGGACAATTTTCCATGCAGATTCAATCTCCGTCTATATTCCACTAATCCCTTGATTGTTCCCAGGGAAAATAATCGGATCCCTGTTGTGTTCCTGATGTACTGAGCATTCGTAAAGATAATAACAAGATTCAGTACATCCAGAGACTCAGGATAAGCATCTGCTTTTTGGCCTAACTGAAAAGGGACACACAAGGAGCCTGGTTGACCATTCATTGAAGCTTTGTCATGATTAATAGAGCTTCATTTGTAGACTGTATCTACTTGCAGTGGAAATATGGTGTTGTGCTGGGTTAACCTTGGCTGGCTGCCAGGTGCCCACCAAGCCGCTCTCTCACTCCCCCTCCTCAGCAGGACAGGAGGAGAAAATAAGATGAAAAATATTGTGGGTTGAGAAAAGGACAGTGAGATTGGTCACAAATTACCATTACAGGCAAAACAGTCTTTACTTGGGGAAGATTAATTTAATTTCTTGCCAATTAATAAGAAAGATAGTGAGAAATAAAAACAAAACTAAAAATACTTTCCCCCTACCCTCCATTCTTCCCAGGCTCAACTTCACTTTTGACTCCTCTACCTCCTGCCCCGCAGTGGCACAGGGGGATGGGGAATGGGGGTTGTGGTCAGTTCATAATGCTTAGTCTCTGCTGCTCCTTCCTCCTCACGCCGTCCCCCTGCTCCAGCATGGGTTCTCTTCACAGGGTACCGTCCTTCAGGGATGGACTGCTCCAGCATGGTCCCCTGCTGGAGGGGGAACCCCCNGAGAAATAAAAACAAAACTAAAAATACTTTCCCCCTACCCTCCATTCTTCCCAGGCTCAACTTCACTTTTGACTCCTCTACCTCCTGCCCCGCAGTGGCACAGGGGGATGGGGAATGGGGGTTGTGGTCAGTTCATAATGCTTAGTCTCTGCTGCTCCTTCCTCCTCACGCCGTCCCCCTGCTCCAGCATGGGTTCTCTTCACAGGGTACCGTCCTTCAGGGATGGACTGCTCCAGCATGGTCCCCTGCTGGAGGGGGAACCCCCTGGTTCCTGCCAGAAAGCCTGCTCCAGCGTGGTCTCTCCAAGGGCTGCAGTTTTCTTCAGGTCATATCCACCTGCTCCAGCGTGGGGTCCTCCATGGGCTGCAGTGTGGATACCTGTTCCACCACGGTCCTCCATGGGCTGCAGGGGGACAACCTGCTTCATCATTATATTCTCCATGGGCTGCAAGTGCTCCAGGAGCTAGAGCACCTCCCTCCTCTCCTTCTCTGACCTTGGTTTCTACAGGGCAGATTCATTTACATTTTCTCACTCATCTCTGAGAGCTGTCGTGCAGCATTTTTACCCTTTCTTAAATATCACAGACACACCACCGATGTCACTGATTGGCTCAGCTTTGGACAGTGGTGGGTCCTTTTTTTGGAGCTGGCTGGCACTGCATCTGTCCAACATGGGGGCCACTCCTGGTGTCTTCTCGCAGAAGTAATCCCCGCAGCCTCTCTGTTGCCAAAATCTTGCCAGGTAAACCCAATACAGGCATTAAACTACCTAGCCAGCCAGGAGACTTTTCAGTTGAGAAGACATCAATGCCTTTTCACAGACTGCTCACTTGACAGTCACTGAGACCCAGCTGACCTCTCAGCAGATACAGCTTAATAAAGTGCTGGGGCAATGTCAAACTCATAATGAATTCCTAGTAATGCACAATAGTGGTATGGAAGCTCTACCCAAGTATAGACGGTTTAGTACAGTTCAAGTTTGTTGTTATCTATAGCTACCATCATAGTGAACAAAGATTTGATGAGGCATCTCCCATCTGCTTTGACTGCCGGGTCAAAGCAGATTATAGGGATTTATCTGCTCACCTGGGAATAGCTACAGGCAGAAGTCCACAGCAAGGTGCACACTCCTTGGTCTTGCTCTGAAATGAAATACCTGAACCTCCCTGTTTTTGTGGCTCTCATGGAGATGAGCATAGCCTTAAATTTAAACATATACTTTCAGGCACTTCTGAACTGGATTTTACAGAGTAGTAATTTCAGATTGTATTGACCTAAAAATATGGAGTTACTGTGGATCAGAGTTTTATTTATCTTAAGCTTCCTTTTTACTGTACAATTTACAAGGGGAAATAGAAGGGGAAGGGATTTAAAGAATTTGTAAATAAAATTAGTACATATTTAAAGGTCTTTGACATTGCTAGCCTAATAGAAAGAGACCTTAGTGAAAACAAGATTTTGCTTTGCTCTATTTTTCATCTTACATAGAAGAAATAGCTATAGGGTAGGTTTTGAAAAGCTTTTAGGGATGGATTCTTTCTATTCTTGCTGATGGTAGAACTCCAATTGACATCAATAAAAAACAGATTAGGCCAGTGTAGAAGAGTTTTGAAAATGCCTTCTAAATGCTACAATATTCTATTTTGCATTGAATTGCACAAATGAGTCCCTTAAAATTCTTAAATCTGGAATACTAGTTTCCCTTAGGGGAAAAGGAACAAAAGAATATTACATACTTTCTGTAGTCAGAGGACAGCAGAAACATGAATCAAGTGAAGAACAATCATTGAGTCGTCAGGAAGGAAATACTTTCATTCATGTCAGCAAGCTTTTCTGCCTGAGGATAAAATGGACACCTATAACCTGATTCAAGACCACTTAAAATCATTACAGATATTTCAATAGTTGCAGTAGGTGTTAATGAGGCCAACTGTGAATCTAAACTCTATATATCTGACTCTTACCTCCTGGAATGACCATTTGTATTCAGTATTTTGGAAGTTTTGAAGGCTAAGTAATTTGGCTCCTGATCTAAAACATAAGCTAAACCTTACACAGCTGCCGCGTTCTCACTCTAAGTGTATAATTAGGAGTAGATTTAATGTTTCTTTTGCAACGCAGTAAGACACAGTCTGTCTTACTCCATAACCAGTCTCATGTTGTCAATAATTCAAAGGAGTTCGCAGAAGAATTGAAAGATTTAAGCACTACATTTTGAATACTGTTTACCTTTGTGCACCTTTGCTTCTCCATCCCTGGATCCCATTAGCCAGCATCTCCCCTGGCATCAATATGGCAGTAAAACTTTAATTCTATTGTGGGTAACCTCACATGCCAGACACATCCTTCAATACATGATGCTATTTCATTGTTGTCTTCTCCAAAAAGAAAGCATTCTGACATTAGCCTTCTTTCTGATCTGTCCATGGAATAAAAAGAATGATAACCCTAAGGAAAAGCTCTATCTGCCACAAGGCGCTTCACTCTGAATATTTCACTTCAGTCATCTGAAACAATTATTAACTTGAAACATAAAATCTAGCTTTTTTATTTTTTTCTTTTCAAAAATTAGTAGTTTCCTTTTTCTTTTTTAAGTGTTGCAAATGGTACAGACATAAAAAAGATTGATGTATTACAGATTTACGTGATTCTGTTAAAGATATTTTACATATATCTGCTTGTTAAATTAAAAGTAAATTGCACAGTGTTGAAATATAGGATTTTATTTTACAGTATAATTAAACCCAGATATCAAATATTTGTCAGAAGGATATTAGAAACACAAGTAGAAATTTAAATGTGTACCGTTCCCTATAAAGAGAAATGTCTTACCAAATTGTGCTTTGCAAACTATCAGCATTTTAAATAACTGCAAATAAAGTGGTCATTTTCTCTTCTGGAAGATTAAGTATTGTCCTGACATATGGTAAAAATAAATGGAAAATTCCAACTGAAAACACAATAAAAGCAAATTACAAATAACTTTATCTTTTCCAAAGAAAGGTGAAATAATAATATATTTCTGTACTGTCACAAGGAGTTTTTTTGTGTATTGAGATGCTAAATCACTATGATTAAAAAAATTCATTCAGGAAATGAAAAAAAAGTTTTACTGACTCTTTATGTACACAAGCAATGTAATTTAAAATATAAATAATTTAGATATACTTTTTTTTTTCTCTATGTATGTACCTTGCATGGAGGAGGGTACTTAAAATCTGAAATTTAAAAATGTCTTGTTACATATCCTCAGGAAAACCTTCCTTGATTTGGGAAGACCTATGTCGGCTTCATTTCAATACTGTGCAAAAAAGCAGCATATGAAATGTGTACTTGGAGAAACATTGTTAATGTCAGCATTTTGCTTTTCTTACAAATAGCATCTCAGTAATAGCAGTAACATCATTTAGAAGTTGGGGTTTGTTTTGGAACAACTTTTTTAATATTGAATTTTCATGAAAACTCTGACATTAGGAAGTAAAAGAAAGGTGACTTTGCATGCTATCACTCGCATAAACTAGAATATCAATTATCTCTGCTTAGTTGTGGATTCACTGAGAGTGTACATTACATCAAGTTCTGTTCACAAGATTTGTTTCTTAATGCAACTCCTTCTCCCAACATTCAGGCTTTTAGGGTATTAAAATAACACCAGTAGAAAGAGGGAAGTCCTGGCGCCCTTTAAAACCAGAATGCTGAATTTAAAATATTTATTATTAGTTCCAATAAAACACATATATTACATTGCTTTAAGACTTTCAAATATACATTTAAAAGGGCAAATCTCATGTTGTTTAGAGATCTGCCACAAGGAATTTTCTGGTGTTCTAATTCAGTATGATGAACCCAACCAGTGCTACTATAATGAATCTATACCGAGGTGAGCTGAAACATCTGGTATGTACAGAAAATATTTAAGATAATGAAAGAGAAACTCTTCGTCCAGAACTTATGAATGTTTCTCACACCGGAGTAGATGAAAGCTCTGAGTCAAAATCTTAGATCAGAATATAGCTATACATCTTCCAGAGACATACTTCATTTATGCACTGAGTGCTTTACTCGCCATACCATGCAATGCCCACTCGTTCTATGTATGTTCTTACCAAGCAAGCCAGTTTACCGGGGAAAGCCAGGTCTTCCTCACTGGATCAAAAATGCAGAGACTAAAACTTTCTCTTAGGTAACAGCTCTGGACCCTTGTGGTTCAGCAAATGACACGGTTCTGGTTGCTCACATAGGTATGTGTGTAGTTGTCTGGACTTACAGCTTGAAAAGAAGAAAAGCAAGAACATATTCTAATTCTAGCTAAGGAGGAGTTCCTCAAAGAGTGGATTTTGCCCACATACACAGGTGAGTATTTTCTAGCTTTTGATAGACATTCAGGAAATAATGTCGTGGTGTAATACACCACATATACTAACGCTGACACTTTACTCTGGGGTCATATTTTTGTCTTCTTTAAACAAACAAACAAACAAACAAAATAATCAAACAATCAAAACAAAACCTCAAAAAAACAAACCAAAAACCAACCCACTCTATATTTGAAACTGAAATTATGTATATTCTCAGAGAGTAAAAATCAAAGAATACATATTTGTTTTCAAGTTAACATCAACAAAACTTTGTAAAATATTTGATAAAGCTACAAATAACTAAAATTTTTCTTTTAAAGTTTGTTAGCCAATTAATAACTATGACTACAACTGTCCCTGAAATTTTTCAGTAGTAGTGTGTTGGGTTTGGGTTTGGTTTTCGGGGGGGGGGGGGGGGGGGGGTTTTTTTTG
>VXBL01003769.1:430479-467826 GCA_013400195.1 Aramus guarauna | reverse complement strand
AGTTGTGTAAATTGTAAAAAGAAAAAAAAAAAAAAAAAAAAAAAAAAAAAAGACCTGAGAATAGCACTGTGAAAGTGCTTGCTGTAGATACGCAATTTTAGGGTTTGTTGCATCCGTTGTAGATTACATGATGATAAGGAGGAGCGAAGTGTATTGCTGCTTTACTGCAGACAAAAAGCCAAAGAGAGTGTGTTCTGCTGTTTACAGAAGTATGTAACTATTTTCCTGGTGGTGAGAACAGATGCTAGATATACACACTTCTGCCTATACGATGATCACAAAACGTTCATCAGCAGCAGCTTTGCACAATGACTCACCTGCAGGTCTCAGCCTTGATTCTGCAGGTCAGGGGTTACTTCACTGATCGTCCCTCTGCAAAGAATCCCCCAAAAGCCCGGCTGAGACATGGTGCCAAGGGAAGGACATGTGGGAGTAAGGCCACCTCACACTTCAGAGAGTGCGTGTAGTGCTGTGGCTCTCAGGGCAATCCTGTAGAGGTTCAAAATTATGCCAGGGCTGAGTTGTTTGTTTTAGAATAAGCACAAAAGCTTCATACAGCAGCATGCAGATAGAGTTAGAGTACCTTGCAGGGATATATCATGTCCGGAGGATCTCACCTTTGAACAAAATGAAGGGAAATTGTGCTGTTCAGAGCTCTGCCTCTCCTATTCCTCCACCACAGAGGGAGTGAGACCAGAAAGGACAGGAGAGACAGAGCCTAGCAAACAGACAGATGGGTATCAGGCTGACATAAGGACTGGAATATGCAAGTATTGTTCAGGGAGTCCCAGAGGATTTACAATGGCACATTTTTTGACATTGAGGAAGTTACAGTGAGCTCAGTGACTTATTTTTAATCTTCACTGCATACATCCCTCTGCCGATGTTGTATTCATATTGTAATTTGAACCAGATCACACCCTTTGGTAAGACGAAGAAAAAAAAAAAAAAAAAAACAACGAAAACAGGGAAGAGGGATGAGAAGATTTTTCTCGCACTGAATATGTAGCTGTGCTATGTGATACAATTTTGTGTGAGGATGTTGGTATGAGGAGAAGCAAATCAAATGATTACAACATGGCTGAGAGGCTGAATTTAAGTCTCTTTAATAAAATAAAACTTCATTGGCTCTTGAAGAAAAATGGAACCTTATAAAAACCATATGAACACATGAGCAAGACAAATAGCATATTGAAAAGCAGAATTTGAATCAGGATAGACAAAGCTTTCAGAAATTATTCTCTGGTCAAATAGTAAACGAATACTTTACAGTTTGTTGTAAGTTTTAAGATTGATACAAAAGTGCTTGGTGAGATCCAGACTGGAAAAATACATCAAACTTGCAGCCCAAGGGATATACAATATCCATAGTTTTCCAATCTGAGAGGAATAGTTGGAAATATTAATGTAATTTTTCAGGCTCTGCTTCCAAATCCAAAATCCTTTCATTAGCAAAATATTTATGAGCTATTTCAAATATTTTTTTCATGAAAATATTTCTGCATTTAAATCCAAGTGTATTTAAAACATATTTCTGGTTTGAAATAAAAGGACTAATATTATTTTCTGTTACCCCATATTCATTTCCCACCCTTGTCATTGGAGATTTGTTCCAATATCTTCAGAGTGCCTAACACTTTTTGTGCAAAATAGGTTAAGAATATGTTTCTCTCAAATAACAAGAAAGATTTTTTTATTATTATTATTTGCAATCTCATTTGTGTTTACTTCTAAGATTGTATGTGTATTAATAAAGCAACCCGTGCATTGAACAAAAAGCCCTCTGTAGAAAACCTAATCCATTTTTGATAGAAATGTTTCTTAATTGTATCTCAAATTACAGATATATAATCCACTAGATTCTGATTGCATTAACAGAGATGTAAATCCAAAGCAACTCCATTGAAGTCAGTGGAAATAAACTAAGGTCATATTGGTTATTAGGCAGGCTGAGGCTCCAGCTATTAATATTGCTAAAACTTTTGTGCCTTCCACATACCTCAAGATAGCATGAGACCTGTTGTGTTTCCTCCTCCTTCCTACTCTCCTTTTTCTCACTGTGCAGAGAGCGGCAAAATCTGTATGTTCCTTTCAGATGTCATTCCATATTAAGGGCCAGGTCACGCCATCAATTTTTAAACACAACTACCCACTGAGATCAATGCAGAGTGCTACTTAAAACCTGACAGTAGGGTGTGACCCTATAATACCAAGAAATATCTCTTTACTTGACTAAAAGCCTGATTGTAGTCACAACAGCAGTCTACCAGCATTAAACACTGCATTTGTAGCATTGCAGTACTGATGTGCTGTATCCTACTGTGTTTCCAAATGTGATCATTGTTTATGCTGTGTCAGCTATCTAAACTTCAGTCTAGTTCCTGTTATTCATAAAAAACCAACTGCAACACCACCACAATTTTAACACTGGGTAAAGAACTACTGAGTGTGTAGGGCCGGACCAATAAATGGATTACGCACACGTGCATCCTTGTGCTTTACAAAGTTTTACTGGTCTCTGTAGGTCCAACAAGGTAGAGAGTAACTTGCATCCTGTCTTTTAATCAAAGCTACAGGTCCTTTTCCTGCAAATATTCATGTGCATCTTTAGCCACACAGTAAACAGTGTAACCAGGGCCAATAGGGGTATTCAGAATTCAGAGCAGGAAGCGAATGGATAAAGTCTTTGAAGAACTGAAGTCACACCATTTATTTTCAAAGTTTTCCTCTCTTCTTTGCATCTGTCATGCATCCTGCAGAAACACTGATAGTTTACTAACAGTAATAGTCTCCTTCATATTCCAGCATAAATTATTTCAGGTGAGGTGAATATTAAAGAGGTATCACACAAAAAAAACAGGTAAAATGCTATAGCTGCAACCGCAGCTAGATCGTTACAGATAAGCTAGGCAAATCAATCATACCAGCAGCCGTATTCATCCTCTGTGTTTTACAAACTCATTTTGGTTTTAGCAAGCCAGTCAAAAGCATTAATGTACCTAATATCTATTCCACTCCTCTGTCTCATCCTTATGTATTTCCACATACATACCATACTGTATACAGGTAAAAAATGTTTTGATTCATTTTCCTGGTACAGGAATGTCATTGCTTTTCCATAAAGGAACAGATGAAAAATATTTGCTCAGATATTGCTTTAACATGGAGAGAAAGAGGCAGGGAATGTTCCCCAGGCATGTATCGAAAGCTTCTAACTCCCATAGTTTAGAAGTACCCTTACAAGTGTGACATTTTCAAAAAGGATTTAAAACCAGCTTTTCCAAGGTGCCTAAAGATTGCATTAAGTGCAAGATGTGATTTTCAAAAGGGCAGAAACAGACGACATGTAACTTCCAAGTTGCTTTCAAAGTAAGGCTGAGTTATTAAATGCTAAAGTCACCTCTAAAATGTGATTTAGGCTTTTAAATCAGGTAATGGCTTTTGAAAAATTTACCTGCCATTAATAGAAGGATAGGGTTCTATGTGAAAGAGGAGATTTTTTGACACCATTTCATGAGTTCCAGCACTTTTTGACATAAGAAGACTTGGTCAGGGAACTATAATTTTCAGGGAACTAATAATATTTTTTGAATACTCTTCTTGCAAAATTCAGCCTTGAGATCTTCTTCAACCAAAGAATGAGTGAAATCCCCTAGAGCTTAGGAACTCCTCTGGAGTTAGTGAGTGCAAATCCTATTCTGTGAAATACGGGATTAGGAATTTGGGGTCTGCATTATTGTTTTAAGTGTGGAGGATTTTTAAGTGTCTTCATTTTGATGCAGAGAGAAGTTTGATAATCAGTATTAGTGGAGCATGCATTCCATAAAAACTAAATTCCTCCTGAAGCTAACATCCAAACCTGGTTTACTACTGCTTTTTAAAAATTGAAGTACAGTTTCTGGTAGAAAATAATTACTTCTGTATCAGATGTAAAATCTTTCTGTTCCAAAAAGCACAAATTTTCTCTGTCAAAATTGCCTTCTCCCGTGATGACATTGCAGCAAAGAACCACATTCCCATTACAAAAAGCATTGTGGACAGTCACAGGAAAGTATGATAACTGTTCCAATGACCTCAAGCATCTTTCATTAAGCCAAGTCAAAACCCTTTGACCTATCACATACTGATGAGGGTGATCATAGTAAAAATACTCACAACACAAAAATGGATGAGTTTTTTCAGTATACACAAGACAGTAAAAATTTCTGCCATGGATGATGGCATTTGTGAAGCCAGCTGGTTGAGGAGAAAAGTATTTCTTTTATTGTCATAGACAGAGCTCAGATCTGCCCTGATTTTGCTGGATGCAAAATAGATGTTTTTACAAAATACCACAAGTATTGCTATCTTTAATGTGACATAAATTGAGGCATATACATAGGAATTGTTGGAGAATTCAGTCAGCCTCTGCTGCATATTTTGGATGTTCCATTTATAACCCTGAAAATGACAAACGTACCAACAGAAGTGTATAAATAACACCATAGTAGAAGCTTGTGGAAGACATTATGCCAGCCAGCTTTCCGTACAGCACTGTATCAGCTTTACTTTCTACTTGGTAGCAGAACTCAGGTTTGTAAAATGTGAGAGATGATATCGTCTCTATTGCCTGTGACACTACTAAATACTTCCATCAGTTACTGTTAATGCATTGAAAGTTACTTAAATTACATATCAAGGTCAGAGCTCCATGGTACCACCTAGTACACAATGCAATTGCATACTTTGGCTTTTTAAAGCTGCAAATACTGCAGGACGCAGACACTTGTAATTTACTGTGACATGGAATTAGATGAGGTGCAATCTGACACCATGCAAATACCAACTTGTAATACAGTGCTCTGGCTTCTGAGGCCACGCGGATATGCAACGAGGGAACTGTCTGCAGAATTAAGACTAAAGCAGATCATTTGCATAGTAAAGGCACTTCAAAGACAGACCAAAACATTCTTTCATTGTATTGTTATTTGTGATATTGAACATCATCCATCTATTTGTAAATGCATTCATCTATGGTGTTGTCACTGAAAGTGTGTGATCTCTGCTGAATTCTCTGTTTTGACCATAATTCCATATTAAAATTTTTCTTTATTCCCCTGGCAGCCGAACTGATGCATGATGGCAGCTACTGTCAAAAGTTTGTAAGTGTAAACATACAAATGCTGAGAGGAAAAGAAACTATGGGGACTTTCTTTTCCACTTTCAAAGGCAGTTACTACAGAAAAGCCAGATATCTGCACCATCAATAGGAACAAGCAGTCCAAAGGTGGCTGAACTGTTGAAGGGCAATGTAGATACCAAGCCCATGCATTAGTAGAGAAGATTATCCTATTATCAGGCTTTTGACAGTCAGGGTTATGCTGAATAAATACTGACAGCTAAATTTTGTGTAAAACAGTAATCTTGTGAAATTACATCAGCAGGGTAGATATTTGGACCACTCTGTGGCTGCTTGGTTTAGCTGGGATCTTCACTGACGTTATTTCAGTTAAAGAGAATGTTTTAACTTTGCTAATGATGATAATAAGAGGACCAGCAGACATGGAAAACATCTAATGATTAACAGAATGCTAGTTTTCAGTAGAAGCAGGTAACTTTGATTACCCTTTCTTGTTCTTGCTTACAACAGGGATGGCACAGGACAGAAAAAAAACCCAAACCTTCTCACACTGAGAAGTGCAGGTATTGTGAAGGCTGAAATTTCTTTATTTTATAAAATGCACAGCCTTGAATTCTTGCCTTGTTAAAGTGCTGAGGAAAGACTTCACTTTTCTGGAAAGAAAAACAGGGCACTGATGTTCTTGGTTCTTTCTGAACTTTGTGAGGAAGAATCTTACAAAGATGTTACCAGAGTTCTTTTTTTCTTATCGTTGCTGGCCCATATAATAATGTCACCTGCTACATTTATTCTCTCTGGCTGCAACATGTTTGGAGAACATCTCCAGTGCACAGCAGTTGGAGAACCTTGCTATGCTAAGAAATTATATCTGTATATTTAAGCTTGCTGCTGCTGTACTTAAAATTGTTCAAGTGCTGGCACAGACAAAAGAAAACTTTCAGAAAGATTCACTTACGTGTGAATTAGACTTGACAGGAGCAAGTCTTCCCAAAATGCCTTTAGCTATCAACACTATCACATAACCCATCTTTAGAACTAATAAGAAACTAATGTTAGCAAGCTAGACAGCATTTTCAGTCCAACTGCATCATAGTCTGCAGTTGAAGGGTTGTACAGTGGTGGCTATCATGAACACCACTGCCAGCAATGGGTGAAAGAATCTCAGCTGAATAGAAATACCTATAATGTATAAAAATGTAGCATTAATATGTACTTCTGAGGAGTCAGAAACTTCATAGATTTCAGAAGAGCACTTACATACACACGCACTCAAACACCCTTTGAAACTAAGTCTACTCATATGAGTAATTGCTCAAAGGTGAGTAAAGGATCATGTCATTGCCCTTTGGGACCAGCTTTCGTGAAAGACCTACTGAGTATTTCAATAACATTAGCATGTACAGTGTGTGAAAAGCTTTGAATATGAGCTTACTTCAATTGCCTGGAGGTTTTTGGACTTAGACATGCTGCATAGCTAGACATTCCCCTCTCCTTCTTGCTTCTTCTTATCTTCTACTCCTTTTTTCCTGTCATATGCCACTAATGTAATCAGAGGCCATTAGGGCAACTCAGTCCCAGGCTCAGATATTGGAAAGTATAGTAAATGATCAAAGCTCAGGGTCAGTGTGAGCACCTGGTTGGCTTTGATCACCATCATTAGTTATGACAAGCAGGAATCCCTCTTGTCCTCTCAGAAAAAGTGTTCACGCTGCTGGTGTATTTATTTTGGTCTCATGCTGAGTATAAAAGTAGACTTGTGATTAAAACCTGCAGCATTCTGCTGGAAAGCAAAACTACCTCAAAGTGATGGGGATGGAGTGCATGTACCTTAAAAATGAAAAATATAGTGTGATGCTTTTAGCCCACAATGTCCTTGTCAAAAAAACGGTCCAGAACAAATACGTGTATCTATCTGATAGAAGAATAAAATGCAAGAGCTTTAAACAGAAGGAAAATAGACAGCTCACAGTCTGTTTTTCAATCCTGTTGTCCTGTTAGCTCATAGTACTTTTTGTGGTTAGAAACATCTTCTCATATTCCTTTATATTTCCTTTCCATAAGTGTAAAAATAAAGTAATATTCTGTTACAGACTGTTTTTTCAAATGGTGGATTTCTCCTGAGTTTTGACCTGTGATACTTTGGCTCATTCACTGCAGGCTGAGTATTTAATTTTCTTCCAAACATATTTTGAAATTCTGGTTATCCTGTGTGTTTTCCATGTGAGTGTCTGCATTAGGTAAGATTCCAAGCTTTTTTTTTTTTTTTTATTGTAGTCCTGGATCAATTGTTTCCATAGGTGAATTATTACCACATGAGGAAAGAAGTAGAAATCATTGAGCAGTTTTACTTTTCCTGCCTTTTAATTTTAATTTACTCTTTCTTGTTCTGTGGTATCAGAAGGGATGGGGCAGAAGTGCCTTGTAGTTTTTGACATTTCACTTGCTCATTTGAATTTTCTTTCTTTGATTGTAATTTATTTTCCTCTCTCTAATGTTTTACGTTCCAAATTCAATTGCATGCAATTGCATGAAAATAACAAACGGTGTGGAAATCTGGAATAGCAGATAATAAGAGGAAAAATCACAACAAGCCTAGGTGGTAAATTATCCATGAACAATAAAAAAAAACTGGACTGTTATGGTCTAGTAATTTTCTATCAGTTGTCTGATATTCTGTGGAATACTTACATGATTTTAGAAACCCACTAAATAGATGTTCTGAATTACACTTTGCAACAATTTTCCTCTTTATCCCTCTCTCCCTCCTCCCTATCCCTCTCTCCCTCCTCCCTTCTCTCTCTGCCTTTATACAGACAGACACAATATATATACATTATATATATATATAATAGCAGAAAAAAAAAAATTAGCCTCCAGACTCAAACATTTCCAAAGTAGCAGTACTATTTCTTGGTGGTTAGGCATATTGACTTTGTAATCCAAAGTACAATTTCAAATATTTTAGGTGAGGACTGTTCACCAATATGCTTGTTTCATTAAGAGTTTATCACACCTATAAACAATTAAGTTTAACTGCACTTCCCACTGACAACAAACTTAAATGCTCATACAACAGTTGGCCAACTGTGAAAGTCAGAGTTTGCGATTTAGACTCCTAAGCATTCTCCAGTCACCTCCATATTACATGACACAAAACCATCTTGGTGTGAATTAGCATCAGCAGGCCAGTGCAGCCTGCTCGACCTGCTTTCACAAAGTCCATTTGTTCTTTGGGGTTCAATTCTTCTAGGATTGTGTTGAAAAGCTTGGTGTTTCCTCTTCAAACTCTATCTCCATACGATACTTAAAAAGAGATTGTTTGAGCTTCTTCAGGTGATAACCAGTTATTCCTTCCTATTTGTTCTTCCTATGGTAAGTTACAATCTATTCCCTTCTTGCTAACTCGTTTCCCCTAAATCCTCCAAAAAACTTGTCCAGTTTGGAAACTCAGCAGTTCTAGTCTTGTCTTTCAGTTGACTCCTGAAAAAAATAGATGGAGAAGTATCTAAGTCATAAAAAAAATCACAAAAGAACCTTCTTTTCCACCCAGGAATCCCTTACTTATAAACTTTGTGAGACAGCACAGGTTTGTTCAAACTGAATAGAGTGTCATGTTAAATACCTCAGAGTTTTGGATTTGTAAGAGATAAATGGAATGATTCTATCTATTTCCAAGTTAGTTATTAATGTATTGCAGTATGAATCATGACAGAAAGTACCAGGCAGTAAATAGTTTTGAATTTAAGACCATTTATAATAACTTAGAGAGAGATTAGTGGCCTTTATAGATTATCTTAAGCAGTAAGAGGACTAAAGGTACTTATTTCAGAATAAATTCCAGTTTTCTCTTGCGCAATAAATATCACTTTCATCTAGAATATACAACTTGCTTTACTTCCTCAGAAACTTGCTTTCCTGTCATAGTGTTTAATTCATCATGTTTCTTAGATGTTCTTTGATAGTTCTTATTCGCATTGTAGTGCCGCCAAATACAATGTAGACACTGCACAAACACATGGTAAGACCACAGGTGAACACAGCCTAAATGGAAAAGACACGATAAACATTGATGGGGAAACAAACATGACTTGCTCACAGCCACCCTGCAATGCAGAATCCAGCTGAGCTGCCCCCTATGTCATTGCTTTCGGCGTTCAGTCCCACCATCCACCTGAGTGAGCCACACTGTAGGCATTGCCAAAGTTGGTCATGTATTTGGGAACACTTTAGGTGGTCTGAATTTGTGAAACAAGCTTCCCAATGCCTGTACTTGTTCTCATAAATAACTATGTGTTTGCCAAACTGCTTTGAAACAGAACTGGAGACAAAATGTCCGTTTTTACAAACTGATCTGCTGCCACTTTAAGCTACACTTCTTTTTTTTTTCATTCTGTTTTGGTTGAGATCTCATTTAGTTGCAACAACATGAGCCTAATGCCACAGACATATGGATGTTTAGGGCAGCATGTTATTGACAAATTCTCTAGACTGATGATTTATTATGTACATCAATGGACAACACTTGTTCTGTCTATGAAGCCTGTTTCCTCAACTCTGCTCATCTGGGAGAGACATGCTGTGCACAAATGGATACATAGTTTGTTTCATCCAGTTGAGCCTTCTACAGAGCCAAGTATTCCACTCTGATTTCTGTCTGGTTTAACCCCTTCAGCCTCTTCTTTGACCTACAGATATGCCATTCCAAACTGAAGCACACTTAAATACATAAGTGGTCCTCAAGGATAAGGGGAATACTAGGGAGAAAAAAATATTCCTTAAACAATATGCTTGTTGAAACATTGAAAATGTTGCTGGAAAATGACATGTTGAGCCCTGTCAGTGGCATTTTATTGCAGAATAACACTGGTGACTTCAGAGGGGCTGAATATGTAAAAGTATATCAAGTAGCTCACCTGAACTTGCCCTGCTACCAAAGTCAGATCTGCTGAATTCAGTAGGATGATATCTCAGTCTGTTAGAAATGTAAAGGGTTACAAAGTCTGCAAAGGCTGTAGGTACCCTGCTGGCATGCTGAATAGTGTTTTCCAAGAAGACTGGTATTTATAATCACCCCCAAAATTTCAGATTCATCAGAAGCTATGTATCTTGAATTCCCAGAAAACAAAACACATTGTCATTGCCTAGAAAGAATCAGCCAATATTGTAGTATCAGCTGAAACAGATGTAGTATACAGGTGCTCTAGCTAAAAGTGAAATGCTTCATTTTCTTTTTATAATGTACTTATTTTTGGAACTAGCAAAATTTTCTTTCCTTTCTTCCATAGCTATTTCTTTCTATGTTTCAGTGGAAAAGAGTAAGATTCTTGAGTGACATGAGATCAGATGCAGAAAATCCTCAGGGATGCTTCTTGTGAAGTCTTCTGAAATCATATGCTGGCAAGTATAGGAGATATCTCACTGCATAAACAGGAGTGAAGTTACCCTTACTGCAAGCATAATTTAACATATTGAATGTACTACCTTGACAGCTGCCATTATGAATAATTAAATAATATAATGACAGACTTCTCAGGTTGCACTGCACAGCACTGCTTACAGTACAATCTTTTAGGTAAGTCCATAGCATAGTCTTGGCTGGATTTCTTATGTATGGTCTTGCCCAATCTGACATCCACATGATTCCTCATGTGCAAAGCAGGGTGGAGTTTTTTCAGTTTTGAATTTGTGCACTTTTGCAGATCTGAAGATAAAAACTTTGTGTTCAGCTAGAACTTACTTACTTTGGAACTGGGACATGAGGCAAATCCACTAGTACACTGCAAAATTTCCTGCCTCTCCCAGGATTCTTCCTGGGACACGTCCTGGGACAACTCCTGCAATCAACAAAGTCAAAATAAGAGAATGTTGCTGTATATTAACACAAAGAGTAAAAGAATGTGTTTCCAGAAATATATGGGTAAGTTCAGGAAATAGTGAAGTCACAGCATGCCTTGTATCTGCAAATCAGAAACGTGATTAAAATACTAAAGTTCAGGGTTTCTTTATTCTGATTATAATCCTAGTAATTCCAAAAACATGGGATTGTTTTCTGAAGTCATCTTTACAAGGTATCTTTAATTCCAAAGGTGTTAATTTCAATTTTTTTCAGACTTTTTCATCATTAATATGTTTTCTGCAATCTATGGAATGAAAACAAGTGACTCATCAAAATGCAAAATATTCAGTTCAAAGAGTTTTAGCACCAGAAGTTTCTCTGTTTTAAAAACTTTCTGCTATCTCCATTCTTGTTTCTGCAAGAGTAGATCATGTGAAAAATATCATTTTTACTCATGGTCCAAAGCTCTCACCTTGTAACTGAAATAGTTGTCCAGTCAGTTGAACAAAGGAGGCTTGAATTTAGTTATGAATTCAATCATCAACGTCCAATCTGTAATATACCTCAGGCGCTCTCTTATGGTGGGATTTATGCTACGTAACATTGGGAAATCAGATATCCAAGACTATCATCAGTTCTGCATATCTTACCTAGTCTTTAGATTGGGATTCACCATGTTCTAAAACTGGTGAAATGAATTAAACTTTAGTGGATCCGTTCCCCCTACATTGACAGTATGCAGAACCCATAGCTTGGTCTAGATGATTGACTTTTAGATTGCTCAAAATAAATGAAATGTGCCCAGCCCTAAAAAGCCATCTCTGAGACTTTGCAAGGGAACAGGATAAAGATCTGATTACAGGACCAGGACCCAAAGATTATCATGACAATATCTTTCTGCTATTTTCGTGACAACTATTTTATGGAAGTTATGAAGTGACAGAAATAGAGGTCATTCTGTCAGAATCTTAAAATGTGCAAGCTGAAGGCCCTATTTGTTGTTCTTTGTTAGCTGTCGTTTTAGGAACAGCTCACTTTACAGTGCATTTCTCTTTTTATGAGAAGGTGTCAGCTGCAAAAGGTGGTCTTAGATAGATACCAGTGCTTATACTTTAGAGGATATTGGAGACTTGCATACATATGAACACACATATATATGTATATATGTATATATTATATATGAAATGAATCTACAGATGAGAGATATTAGTTACAAAATAATATAAAGATTTAAGTTTTCACCTGTATTTCAATATATAGTTTTCCATAGTGAATTTATAAGTTTCTGATGTCGTCAGTTTTTTGAACGAAACCCAAAACACATGATAACTGAAAACTGAATGAGTTATGGATGTTGTTACCCCACAATTAAATTTATGTTTGATATCTTGCTCAAATCTATTATGCCTTCCACATGTAAAAATAATAAACTATCTTCCAAAATCATTTTCCCATTTTTAAATTGGTTATATCTGCATGACTAGGATAAAGAAGGGCTCATCATATATTAGACGTCTGAATTCAAACTGAAATACACTTTAAGAAACTTAATGATAAATACTATATCAATTGTCTTTTTTTCAAACAATGAGCTTACTGGTTTTCACTAATTTTCTCACAATTTTACAGTAAATTAATTTTGATCTTAGTAAATTCAAATAATTTTGAACAGTTTTATCAAAATAAGGTTTTCATTTGGTTTAATATTCTCACTGTATTTGATATTCCATCCTTCCAGATTTCACATGAAAATTTGGGATGACTGAAAAATTGGGATGACTGAAAAATTGACCCTGTGAAAGTTGATCAGTGCTTTCTGGTTGGTTCTGTACTAATAGGATGTTCTGCTTCCTAAGAAAATATTTATAAAGACACAGTGATTTGCATGCATTGATATATCTTTTTTTTTTTTNTTTGTATTGATTGTTATTTTTTTTTTTTTTTTTTTTTTTTTTGAGAGGCATGCCTAATGTGTATAATTTTTGTATTTAAAGGCATAAAATTTTGAAAAGGACTAATTATATCCTGCATTATATCTTGATGACAGAGTATCAACAATCTATTTTAAGTGACAAGCAATTTGTAGAAGAAGCCTCGCCACTTTTAAATGTCAGTTAAAAATAAAATCAATCTCTTTTAGATTATGGATTTCAGGAAGGCATGAAGGATCGGTGCTAAAAACCACTGAAAGAATAACCATGCATTTGAAGCTATGCAAAAACTAAATTTGAAAATGTTCAGGTACAGTGAGTTCTGTTAAAACCTCAGTAAATGTTACTTCAGAATGGCACTGCAGCACGTCCCTATTGAGGTAGTGGACAATAGCAGATCCTGCTGATCCATGGAGTATTGAATACTGAATTTTTAATGATGCTCACTGTATTATTCTGTTCTGATTATCCACTCTGCAGCTGTAATAGTGGTAGAGACCTTGATATCAGCACATTCTTGTTTTTCTACTCAACACTTCCTAAGCTAGAAATTTTCTGTTCCAGAGTAATTTATCTGTTAGATTAACTGTTTTCACTTATCAACCAGATCAGTAGGGGGACGTGGTTTGGGCCCAGCCGAGCACCACAGCCACGCTCGCTCACCCCTCCCCGGCGGGGTGGGGAGGAGACCGGACAAACAAAGGCAAAAGCCTCGTGGGTTGGGGTAAGGACAGTTTACTGGGACAGCAAGGGAGAGGGAAACAACACCAGTGATAAGTGATAACAGAGATACACAATTGATTATAACAGAAAGCAATTTACCCATCCCACGACCGACTGGATGCTCAGCCTGTCCCGGAGCCATACCAAACCCCCCCTCCCCGACCAGCCCCCTTTTCTGGTGACCATGGTGGCACATGGTATGGAATAGCCCCCGGCCAGCCTGGCTCACCTGGCCTGGCTCCTTGGGAAATTAACTATTCTAGCCAGAGCCAGGACATAGGTAAACTTGCCCAACAATAAATACATGTTTTATATATCTTAATGTTGCTCTATTTATCTCAGACTAAAAAATACTTTGGAAATTATGTGGGCTTATTCATAATGAAAGCATAAGCACTCAATGCTTATGTCTTGGATACCTGGCAACATTTAAGATGACTATAGATGCTAATATTTGGATAACTGAATTTCTCCTTGAATTTTCTTAGAAAAACTTAACATGCAGCAATGAACTATAATGCACAAAACAATTTTTAACAAATTAGTTCTGAATCTTTCTAATACTTGGTGACTTATCCTTATTTATTTACCTATGTATATAATGAAATAAGTAAGGATATGAACCATAATAATTCTAAAGCACCATAAAACTGCAAGTAAAGCATCTATTTTTGTAATAGAGGCACATGTGCACTTTCAGGGTAAATAATTAATTATAACATAAACTTTCATCACATCCTTCACAGTGATGCTGGTTTCATTTGCCTTGATGTCATGCAGACAGTACACTTCAGGACACCCAAAGTTCAAAGGCAACTGCAAACCCAGCATCACTCCCCCACTGTTTTAAATACGTACTTTAAAAGAAACACTGTCTAATGAATAAGAATGTGCAAACAAAGTTTAAAGAATACTTTAAAAAAGGTCTCCAGACAGCCAGAAGGCATAGTCCTAATCCTATATGATCACATCCGATACCAGTGTGAATCTGAGGTCCTTAAATGCTGGACTTTCTCCATCTTGTGTCATTACAGACCTAGAGCTTTCCAATAGCTCTGTCATACTTCATTGTCATAAAAAAACTTTAGAAATCATTAATGCATTAATTTGAGTGTTTGGCCTCATTTGAATGTTATTCTCTCCATTTTGCAGACCTACTGCATAGGTAACATGACGCAGCATATCTGTTACAGTTATCTCTAATCCAGTCACAGACCTATACTGTAAAGCATGTAATTCAGGCCTTTGCTGTTACTTATTGTCATTGATGTCCTGATTGGGTTTTCCTAGCACATATAGATTCTCCCCTTCCAATTCAAACTCTGGACATTTTAGTATCTTTTTTTTTTTTTAAATAAATTATCCATTCTCAAAATTCCACCAGTAATTCACCTTCATTCATCACATGAACTCAAAGTAGCTTCTTCTATTTTTTCAAATCTGTCTCATCTTCCTTCCTTCTGACTCTTACCATGCTACTGACAATTTCTCAATGATTTTATTCTTATGTCCTTATTCCACAATCATTATATTTTCTTCTAAACAGTTATTTCTAAGAAAATTTCCTTAATTAACGTAGGCAATTCTTTCTCCTATGTATATCCACATTACACTATTTTTGTCTTTACTTGCAAGGTATCAACCACTTAAAACTTGCTTTAAAGGTAACTTCAGTAGTCAAGCAGCTAACTACGTGGCCCCAAGATCTTATTTTAATAACAATTTTCATTTTCCTTCAAGTTTCCCTTTTTGCCTCCAATCATGCAACAATCTTATCTAGACAAGCAGGATCTTTAATTTGACACATTTAGCAACTGCTATGTTAGAGACCTACTCCAGGCTGTGGTCTCTCTTCAGTATAAGAGAGCAAGTATAGTGAAGTAAAAAAATAATATGAGAATCCCGAGCCACTCACTTTCAACCATCCATTAAGAATAAGGTATGTCAGAAAACACAGTGATCGATAATGCAATTAGAACCTGAAGAATAATACTACCTATTTCAATGGAACCAATATTTTTGTCCCACATTCATGAGAAGTTAAAATATCCCCTGTTCTGACCATTAAAATATGATGATAAATAATAGAGAACCTAGTGATATAAAAAGGAAAAAGTTAAAGTAATGAAAGTTAATTTGAACTGTAATAAAGTTGAAAAACTTCACTCAGTTCAGGTCAGGTAACTGGCTGAAGATATATAAATATATATAAAGTTTGGCTTCATAAGTTTTATTGCTGAAACAAGATTGAAACTAAAATTATAAGCAATAACACTAATTAAGAATGAAAGTGAAATTACTATAATCTGTTAGCTTTACCTGTATATCCAATATAGATTCTTTTTGTCTGTATTATTCAATGTCTGTATTATTCTTGTGCTCAATTAAGATTGGTCTCCAAGATACCAGGAATGATGAACTATTTTCTAAAAGTGACTGTCTTTATTCATTGACTGGAGATAGAGGGGGATCTACATGATGAACTAGACATGTAATTTTTATATAACTAATGGTAGAGACAAAATCTCTCCCATAAATAATTAGAGCATCAGAATCTTTTTATTATTATTATTTATTCTTAATATATTATGAAATAGAATTTCTTTTTCTCACCATTAAATGTTATGTACCTATGTAGTATGTATTTTAATACAATATTAAAGTATTCAATTTATTTTGCTTCTTAGCAGTAATGATAGGAAATACTAACACCACTATTTTAGGACAGGGGATAACAGAATTTTATATATAAATAGTAAGTGCAGGTACTCATCTGCTGTTTAGGTCTAGCTTTTGATCATATGAACATACTAATATGCAACTCTTTGACAGTTCTTTATGCCTATGCAATTTAAGCATCACTGATATTTTGAAATAATCAAACCCTGTCAATTTTCATAACTGTTAAGCGAATTCAGGCTCCTACACTCCAGTCTTTCCCCTTGTATCTAACTCTTTTATACTTTAGATATTCATTATACTTTGGGAAAATCTTCTTTGGGAATCAGTTTGATAGGAATTACTTGAATTTGGAAAAAAAAATACTGAATGTCATTCGCCAAATTGAAAAAGAAGTAAAAATTTAAAAAATTATTAAATAAGAGATTTCATTTGTGGAACAGGTTCATAAAGGGCCAAAGCTTTATTCATGTGACTGATGAGAATGAAGCAATGTGACATCTAATACACAACAACTATAACGCTTCTCAGTGTTTTACCAGAAGCAAAGATTGAAAAACAATGTCATGAAAGCTGATTAGAGGCCAGTCATTACTGGTGTATCACAGGACAAAATATTAGGGCCAATTCTGTTTAACATCTTCATTAATAATTTGGAAAATGGACAGAGTTCACCCTCAGAAAGTTTGCAGATGTTACAAAATGAGAAGGAGTTGCTGATACACCAGAGGACTGTGCTGCCATTCAGGGAGACCTAGGCACGCTGGAGAAATGGACTGAAAGGAGTCTCATGAAGCTCAAC
This sequence comes from Aramus guarauna, assembly GCA_013400195.1. Lineage (NCBI taxonomy): Eukaryota > Metazoa > Chordata > Aves > Gruiformes > Aramidae > Aramus > Aramus guarauna. Next base: position 450,736 of record VXBL01003769.1, on the reverse strand, counting down.
AAGGGGAAATACAAAGTTCTGATCCTGGGGAAGGATAATCCCAGGCAGAGGGTGAAAGCATCTTGGAAAACATCTTGGCAGAGAAGGACCTTGGGTTCTGGTGGCCGCAAATGGAAAATGAGCCAGCAACGCACTCTCACAGCAAAGAAGGCCAACAACATCCTAGAATTCATTAGGAAAAGCATTGCCTGCAGGTCAAGGAAGTGATCTTTCCCCTCTACTCATCCTTTGTGAGACACATCTGGAATGCACTACCTGGTTCTGAGCTCCCTAGTACAAGAGAAACAGGGACGTAATGGAAAGAGTCCAGCAAAGGTCCACAAAGATGATTAAGGGATTAGAGCATCTTTCATGTGAGGAAAGGCTGTGAGAACAGGGATGGTTCAGCCTGGAACAGGCTCAGGAGCATGCGGTCAATATGCATAAAGTCCTGATAGGAGCAAATGATGGTGCCCATTGGCAAGACAAGTGATAATGCATGCAAATTAAAAAACAAACAAACAAACAAACAAACAAACAAACAAAAAACAACAACAAAAAACCCCACATATGTTCCATCTGAACATAAGAAAACACTTTTTTATTATGAGGGTTGTCAAACACTAGAAAAGATTTCCCAGAGAGGCTATGCAAGCAACCTGCTGTTAGACTATATGACATCAAGACATCCCTTCCCACCTTAATCATTCTGAGAAATAGGGCTTTATAGCTTTCTGAAAAAAAATCTGCTGTGGCACAAACATACCATTAGCCAGGACTGTTTTATAATCTGAAAGTCATGGAATGTCAATTTTGGATCTTTAGAAATATTTTTTGACCATTCTTTTTAACTAATGTAAAATATTACAGGATTTCTAAATATGATTTCCAAATGTGAATATTAAAAGAGATCCATAACAAATGATAAAATTAAAAACAAGTCCATCAGTTATTTAAAAGAGAAAATAAAAAGATAATTCTTAAAACTGAAACAAAACCAAATTTGATATAGCAAAGTTCTTTTTATGGAAATCTATTTTTTTAATCCTCTCAATACCAAAATTCAATTTTGTTTCAAGAAGGCAAATTTCTAAAGCAGTCTTTCCTGAGTTATTTTCCTGTCTTTGACTTCAAATGTAAAATTATTTTCTGGGTGGTGGGGTGAAGGAAATACAAGCAAAAAATGTATTAAAAAGTTTATTCCATGGTGCATAAATTTTCCAGAAGAACTGTAAGATCGAAAGGTCTATAGAACATCTAAGTTGTATAGTTATGGAAATCATTTTTATTAATAACATTTATAGCATTCAGCCTTTTCCTATAACGTTCAAAGTGTTCTTCCTCATTTTTCTATCCTAGAAAATACTTGAAATTTAAAACAAAATCCTGATTTTCCTGAGATGAGAGACAAAACACCCTAAAGGAGTAGGATTTCACCTAGAGATTATCACTTTCAGTTTGATTAGCTCTTCAGCTACTCCATGAATTGTGCTTAGGAATGGGAAGTTTCAGGCCACTTTCACCCTTGACATAGATCCACTGGAACTCAGGAAGTTATATGAGGAATACGCTTGGAATATTCTCTGAGAAAGGAGGAAGAATATTAATATGGAGATTTTAACAGACCTATATATCTAGATGAAATTCTGTAGCATTTAAAAATAAAGAAAAGTTTCTGTAAGGTCAGTAAGAGGTTAGGTCACTTGAGCTGGAAGTATTCATTGGCAAAAAAAGCTTTTGCCTGACAACACTGAGAATATACTGCACTGAAACGGTACTGAAGATATGCAAGGGCTGACAGGGGGAAAACACGACGTTTAGTTGATTTTGCTTTACTTATGGATGAAGACTTTTTACTTAAAAAACAAACAAACAAACAAACAAAAAAAACAAAACCCCACACAAATTTGCATAAAAGTATTCCTGTCATCTCATGTTAAGTTCGAAATATGACATATAAGTGTGTATGTACACATACATACACACACTTGGTTATTGGGGTCTCATTCAGTATATGCAGAATTGAAATTGAAATACATTATGCATTCTTTATACTAGTCATCTTTACTATTTCTACATGCTGCTGTATGCTTGCTCAAAAAACTCACTGAAAAAGCTTAATCTCATATATTTCACACTTAATATAGAAATCTTAATTCATCCCTTCTCAAAGATCTCTAACAAATTGGGCAGTAGGGATAGACAGAGCATTGCTTACCATGGTCTAACTTCTGCGATATTTGTTACAGGCATTTTCTTCTGAGTATTATTTATATTTTAACTAAACAGTCTAGGTATTGGTTTTCCCAACTCTCCTTAGAGCATTAATTAAAAGACCTTTTCAAGTTATGCATTCTGAAATGAATACATTGATTTTGCCTTCATAATAATGAAGAGATGAAAATTTTTCTCTTTTGTGATGCAGGGAGACAACTTATGTAAACCATTTTTAAAAGCAACCTAGGGTTGTTTGACAATTTCTGATATTTTTTTTTTAAGGTGATGAATTTAGCAACTGGGAAAATGAATAAGCAATTGAGAAAAATGTTATTTTTTTTGTCATTTTGGATATCCGTAAAGACAACAATGAAGAAACTGTTTCTCTCCAACCACTTAAAATTTACAAAGGGTCTTGTTTTATGTACTAAGAAGCATAAAGAGTAGAACTTAGGATCATAGAAGTGTATGTATAATACTGCAGTTTCTTTAAAAAGCTTGGATGTTTTTATCTTCTGTTTCTTCTGTTGTTTCTATGTATTGTTACATTTGCATATTTGGTGGGTTCACAGCAGAGGCAAGGCTTGTTAATAATCAGGAAAAATGTTTGAAGGCATGAAACTTGTTCATATAATCATAGAATAGAATGAGAGAATGGTCTGGGTTGGAAGGGACCTCAAAGATCACCTAGTTCCAACCCCCTGCCATGGGCAGGGACACCCTCCACTAGACCAGCTTGCCCAAAGCCCCATCCAGCCTGGCCTTGAACACTTCCAGGGAGGGGGCATCCACAGCTTCTCTGGGCAACCTGTGCCAGTGCCTCGCCACCCTCACAGTGATGAATTTCTTCCTGATATCTAATCTAAATCAACCCTCCTTAAGCTTAAGGCCATTGCCCCTTGTCCTATCATTACACTCCCTGACAAAGAGTCCCTCTCCAGCTTTTCTGTAGGTTCCCAATCCCCAGTCCCCAATCACTGTTTGCAAAGTCAGCACAACTGTATTTCGGCTTGTTCCAACTACAAACTAATGGTGATTATAAGGACCTTTAATAACAACATAAAAACTTCGGATGATGAACTGTGTACTGTGCTCTTAAGAAAACTGCTCCGAAGATTTATTACACTTATAACCTTTATTGTGAACAGTTGTCACCTTACTTGCAGCCTAAATCTGTTTATTTCCTCTTCCAGGATTAGGACTTGTCATTGCCTTCTACTCATCTAACTTTATGAATTATCTTCTCGGTATTTCCTTGCTGACCATAAAGTTACTTTTAAACCTTGTCTTTCATAAAATCACTAGACTAAAATAGAACAAAAAGTAATCACATTTTTAATTGCAGTAACAGTTTCCTAAACCTGGACCCTGGCAAAAGGTAATAAAACACTTAAATTAATAAAACACTTTAAAAAAAATCCTTAATACAGAGTCACTTAATATACATTATGCATAGGACACATTGATTTTGTGTTGTCACATTTTATTTAAAGAAAATGTCTGTACAATTTCTATGCTTATATCTTCTGTATTCTGCCTTCCTCCCCCCACCCACCAACTATTAAAGAATATAATCTGAAGTGCTTTCCTTCTCCTTTCCCAAGAAACCGTAAAGTCATGCAATTAGAATGTAATTGGCCTAAGGTGAGGGTCTTGCAAGCAGATCTGAATTATGTCATCAAGGCTCCACAGGCAGAGAACACTTACCAAAATGATGGCTGGAAGATATTGTAGGCTTTAATGAGAGGGACAAGGTTTTCAGGAACTCTACCATGTAATTACCCTGCAGCAGGAGGTGATATCGTGCATGTCAAATATGAAAATTGTGATCTCAGAAGAGTTAGAAAGGTGTTTACATAGAAGAAAACAAGAGATAGGTAGGTCTAAAAATATCAGATACATTTCATATGTTGTCACAGCTGTGTTTTTAAAATATACGTGGAGCACGGGTATAACACATTACACAACAGGGACAGATCAGAATACTTTGCAAAGCAACATAACTCTGTTTAAATGAATTTTATTTTGAAGTTGTGATTGCAAGTAAAGGAGTGTTGACCTCAAACTTGGCAGGTCACAGCTAATACTGTTGCATGTTTTTTGACCATATTTGAAGTAAATTGGGTAAGGGCTCTGGATGCATTCACAAGAGTTCAAAAAGTTTTAAACACTTTTTTTGGCACTTCATAAGGAAAAAGATAAAGAAATCATGCTTAATTTACTCTGCCTTTAGTTGAGAAATAGGGTAAAGGGGAAAAGTTTAGATGGTTCGTCTCTAATTTTAAAGCATAATAAGATTTGAAATGAATGCCTCATTGGCTCTAAAATATGTTACGTAGGGCATTCAAAGGTGGATAAGATTTAGAGTCTACACTGTTGATAATATTATATAACCACTTTAGCATCAGTTACTCCTGTTTATAGACGGCTTGCTTTATAACCTTAGATGTGTGAACATAGAGGTGAAAGGACAGGTAGAAACATAAAGAATGGCTCCTATGGGTGGTATGTGTAAACAAAGCCCTGTAAATTAAAAAAAAAAAAAAAAAAAAAAAGAGGCGGATGAAAGCATGAGAAAACNAAAAAAAAAAAAAAGAGGCAGATGCAAGCATGAGAAATCTAGTACTAGCTTTTCTAGGATTATGCGACAATTGGGACAGAAATTAAAACCATTTTTAATTTTGTATTGTGAGTCTCAAAACAAAATACATTCACTTGCTCCAAATTAACCCTTCTGTATTCATTCATGCTTATTTATCTATGCTGTAGCTATGTTGAAAAGGGTTGCCAAGGAAAAAGAGACTTTACCAGCTAAGTACATGAGCCATTTGGACATTTAAGCTATTAAGATGACAAAGAATGTTTCTGTGCATTATCCAAATCTGTTGACTCTGTAAATAGTTGAAAACTGAGAGAATGTGTTTTCCACAGTCATTTCTGGTATATGGAACTGCACTTAATTTGAAAAATCATGGGACACGAGTAGAAACTTCCTATTTTAATACTTCAGGGAGTGAAAATCAAATTTTTGATTGACTTTTTTCCACCTCAAATTCTTTATTAACTGCTCGGGGGCAATTATACATCATAGCTCCTTTACCCATGATCCTGCAAGCACTAGAATTTTCTGATACCAAGCCCAGACTACACTTTCCTAGTAATTTCTACTGCTTCTTCTATACTTCTACCTTTCATATAAAACTAAATATAGGTTATACTGGAGATAGACTTCGACTCTCAATTAATAGGAGTATGTAGAAAATGTTGTTTAGCATTTTATTTTGTTCTGTTTCCCATCTTAAGTCTCTTTTTTCCTATTTCCTTAGTTGCATAAATAGCTGAGAGCAAATTTAACTATTCATATTAAAGTTCCTTTTTTCACCTTAAGTTCTTCCCCTTAGTCCCATTTTCTGTGTTGATTACTAAAGAAACAAAAAATTAACAGAAACCCTGATTCAGATTATTCTCACCAGGTTAAAGAACACCATATAATAAAAAACAGGTAAACAAGAAAGTGATGCAGACAAAAGATTCACTTCTCATTTTCAGTGAATGAAGAAGTATGGTTGTCTAAACTGCAGCAACCCCTACAGTTAATGAACATGTCTCACAATTTGTCAGAAATTTATAAGTAGCAGCAAAATCTTTTTCCAGTGTGATGTAATGAGAATGCATGTTCTTTGTTTAACTAAAAAACTTGAAGAACAAGTGCTATCTAATAAATGCTGAGTATCAGGGTAGTTTGATTTCTTGAAGAAAAGGAAGAAGGCAGATTTATTTTGTTATCCTCTAGTACGTTAAAATCTCCTATTCTGTGTTAGTGTTATTCCATGAGGTTTTCTTCAGAGTATTTTTTTTTAGATACGTATCTGCACATTGCAAAAAGAGAAAGCAATTTGAGGTTAGAAATATAAATTGAAAAAAAAAAAAAAAGCTTAAGAAAGGTTTAAAGACTAATAGTACAAGGCAGATGAAGTAGTAACTGTAATCATGATGTCATTGCCAAATCAGACAATACTGCTTTTTAATTTAGAAACCTTATTTGAGATAAAGCGAAAAAGTGTGACTGGAGGAAGACTTTATTCTGTCCCTGCATTTACGATACTTTGTCTTCATAATCAGCAATGCCTATTTAAAAAAAAAAAAAAAAAGAAAAAAATCCAATAAAGATAGCAAATACTATACAACTTCAGTGAAACAGTGTGGGTGGCATTTGGAGAGACAGCAGGATCAACTGTATTCTTCAGCCTTCTTACCCTCAAACCATAAGAGAATTTAGCAGGGGAGTTATAGATTCCCTTTGTGCAAAAATATCTTGAATAAGAAGAATTACTGCAGTCAGTGCCAATTCATTAAAGGGCATAAATGCTCTGGAAGGAGATGTAATCTGTATCAATAAATAAAACAAATTGGTATTCATCTTTTGGCCCTGATGGCCAGCACATGGCCTGTGTCCTCATGTTTTGGCACAATCTCAAATAACTGTGAGGTCTCTTAGTTCCAGGTTTCCCATCTGAATACCCTACACATTGTGATAAGTGGATGCATGGGTCAATATTAGTTTTCCAAAGTATTTTAAATTACATATGATCACTAAGCCATTGACTTTTGTAATCATGAAATAAATTCATTGAGGAATATGAGCTGGGGAGTAATTAATCTTCATATTTTGAATCAAATAAATGAATTCACAAACAGAATCTTTTGTTCTGAGTTGTTATCTGCAATTCCCTTAAAAACAACAAGAGTTCATTAATCTGGATGATTAGCATCCTCTATTCCTATGAGTATGTGTATATTACCTTACACAGACTATGTCCTAGTTGTGTATAAACACATACAATCATTATCTAAAACACAGATTTAGAGTATGTGACTAATCTGCCGAAGAGAAAATGAGACTATTTTTCCATTCATAAGTTCATCCTTGCAAAATGCTTGGGTGTTTTTTTGGTGGTTTTTGGTGGTGGTGGTGGTGGTTTTCTTGTTGTTTTGTTGTTTTTGTTTTTGTTTTTTTTTTTTTTCATTAGGGTATAGCTCCATGGGAAGAAAGCTGAAAAAAAGAATCCTACAAATGTTTTTTTGTAACTTAATCTCTCAGGATTAGGTGTTCATAGAGTAGGATTTGCAGATTTGCTCTTGGTTAAGCTCACTACATTCTTATCTAAATCAATTCCATTGCCATCATTAATTTCAAGGGAAACCAAGAGAGGCTAATCTCAAGGACTTTCAAAACTCCAAATCCTGAAGTCAGTATTCGATTTTTATTCAAGTTCCTGCTAGCCTGACTTTTGCTACCTTGATAAATATCCTGGCAAGCTTCTACCTTTGGAGCCAGGAAGACCCTGGCTTTTGCTGAAAACTTTAAATTTAACACCTGAAGGCAGGCTGAAGGCAGTTTAATCAACAGTTGAACTATCTCAGTGTAGAAAAGACTTAGTTTCATTTAACACTTTTATTTAATACTTTTTTAAAAAACTCTCTTCAGGGTATGACTATTGAAGCAATGGATCACAAAACAGATATATTAACTAAATCAAATTTTATTTGCAAAAAAATCAGCAAAAGAATAAACTACATCATCCTACACCCCTTACAAAAAGTTGCTTTGATACTTAGGCCCAAACCTGGAACTACTTGCCAAAACAAAATCCATCCTACTGCTACACAAAATAAAGGAATCATTCTTTAGCCCTCACCTCTTGTGGGAATTTCTCTTGGTCCCTGGTCTGAGACCTCACACTGTAAGTCTCCCTCATATGTCAAAGTGCAGTGTGATCTGTATAATCCTGCTTCCTCGATTGCTTTGACAATAGCCTCCTGACGTTTTCACTCGTGATGCACCTTAGGACATGCAGTCGTCTCTTTCGCTGGCCCCATGTGACAGACAGTGCATGCTTTGCATGAGGGAGAAAACCTTTCTTCTAAACTCGTGTAGTAATTTCCTCTAACATTTCAACCACTCCTTTGATCCTGTGCCATACAATTACTTGCCTTTCCTACACAATGGTTTCTTACCTGCTGGGGCTCATCCATTGTGCTGTGCCTGTCCCAGATGTAAGTGTAAATTTTTCACACTGTTAACATTTACTCCTGCAGCAACACTTTTCTACCTCAGTATCCCTTTGAATGCTAATTAGGATGTCACCATTCTGATTTCAGATGTTAAACTAGAAATAATCTATTAGTCTCTCTCTTTTCAGTCACATAAGGGCATATCTATTTTTTTTTTTAATAATTTCAGTTTATCAATAATCCAAATCAATAACAAGTATGATTTATTGACAGATTTTATCCAATCTGATCTGCAATATAATTCAGTGACACTGATTTTGAAGATTCGGAGCATTCTAATCCTGAGGAAGGACAAATTATTTTACTTGGTATTATTTGTGTAAGATTCAATAAATACACAGAAAATATAGAATACATAAAATAAGAGACAAAATTTCTGATTTTTACTGGTGTTTTAGTGAAGACTCTTTTAAGTTCACCACTTTAATATGATGTTATAACCCATGCAGGGACTTAGGTAGTTCCAGGGGGAAAGTGAGTGTATCTAAGCTCTCAAGCAAACCTATGGGGAAATTTCTCTTGCTCCACTGAAAAAATTCCACTGCACAGGAAGCTTAGGGCAACTTAGGTCTCAAACATAAATGTTCCATCTATGTGCCTCAAGTTATACTTTGTAAAATACAAACAATGCAATTTGTATATCTTTGGAACAAGAATATGCATTACTGGACACAAATCATTGGCATTTGAAAATCTTATAGAGGATTTGATTTTCAAGTATATTTAAGATTTTATTTTTCAAGATAAATAAGAAAAGAAAATAAAATAAAAGAAAAGAAAAGAAAAGAAAAGAAAAGAAAGAAAGAAAGAAAGAAAGAAAGAAAGAAAGAAAGAAAGAAAGAAAGAAAGAGGAAAAAAGCCTGAAAGTTAATGCAGTGGATTGAATTGAAGAGAAAACAATAAATATGTGAGTTTTCACCACACATAACAGATCTGAAGAAAAGAATAAGCAGTTGCACAAAAAATTATTCTTTACATCAGTCAGTAAGATTTATTACACATTTAGCAGAAGATTTTAGGTATGTTAAATCAACAGAAAACAACCTTTTTAATCAATTGGATATCCAGCTATAATGTCTCAAGGCTTAACAGCAAGTGAACTGTTGGAGCTGAAGCAGAGTCTGAGGTTTATCACATGTAAAAATCTCAGAATTCTGAAATTCTCTTTTCTGCCATTTGTATGTTGTGTAAATGTGGATGCTTTGCCTTAATTTTCCGTACCTCAGTTCCCCCTCACAAACACCACATGATAAATGCAAGGACCTCTGGATAGAAGTATTCAATATTATAGTGTCCTCTCATTTGAATTTGACAGGTTTTTAACAAGCAGCATTGTGAACGTTAAATGGCATACTAGCTGAATCCAAGTGGGGATGAGGTGGGCAGAAAGAATTAGAAAGTTCTATTCCAATGTGTTTTGTTTTGTTTTGTTTTGTTTTTCCTTTAAAATCTTGTGCTTAACTCCTCAGTAAAAAGAACATTTGCAACTTTTGCAGCTAGAAAGAAAGTTAGAATTTTTCTTTTCTGAAATTGGAATATGTCTGTTTCAGATTAAAAAAGGAAACAAGTTATCATATCTTCTAATAAACCATACAGAAAAGACGATAGTTATTGTATATGAATCTAATTTGCCTTGAAGTGCTACTTCAGCACCTCTCTCTGCCAGACTGATTATTACTACCCTTTCCTCATAAATTTAGTCAATTAATTTGTTTACATTATTCTTGATTTTTAAGCATACCTAAGCCTGTGTGTCCCAGTATTGTTAGATAAAATACAATAAAAAGAGGAGGTTGGGGGGATGTGGAGTGGACACAAGGGATAACTGCTGTTGTATAAACTTATACCTATGCAAAGTTTGCTGTTTCTGCTTCAAGCCTGAAGCAAGGCTGGTGCAGTCCTGTGTTCTACAGGTCAGTTGTTCTAAAGAAAAGATAGTTACCTATCCCAACAAATTTCTTTTCTGCTATAAGGAGTGGGCAGACAGGAAAGAAAGTAAAAGTCATGTTAATGCTCAATGCTACAAGAGAATAAATCCTAAATAAAACTAGCCTGAAACTGTGAACATTCAAATCACTTAAAGATGTGTGGGGTTTTATTGATGGCAATGGTATTACTCGTCTGCTGAATTTAAGCACATGCTTAAAGGATTTGCTTGGCTGGGGCCTGTGAGCAGAAGCTGACCTTGTGATTTTTTTCAGGTTAAGCATGCATAGACATATGCAAGAAGTGTATAATGTAAACCAGTGCACCTAATACAAGCTTACAGTGGTAGAGAGAAACACAATTGCATCAACTTTCTGACTTTTGGATGTATCTTTCAATTGTCTCCTTTGATGTTTTGAGAATCTCAGCATTTTAAGGGAAACAACTTCTCACCAGATGGAAATTTCCATAGTCAGAAGTTTAACACATGTCAATCTTTTGCAAAAACTTATCAAGAATAAGATAGATTTAACTTGCACACTTTAATGTGTCCTCTTAATTGCTAGTGTTTCTGAAAGACACAATCATGTTTCTTTGGTGCCATTTAATAAAATTAAACAAATCAATCAGTAGTTTTCTCCTTCAATTTTATATTAGCTTTCTGAAACAAAGGCTGCTTGTTTCTGCTCTATTGTGTTCAGGGAAAATGGTGGGAGTGTATTTTTCTTTCAGAATATATAAACTAAGATCATAAACCGTCTATCTACAAAGTGCAGAAATATTTTATTAACAGCATTTCTGGGCACAGTCTGGAAATTAAATGTTCCCCACATGAATGGGAGTATAGCTATTGTGAATCACTATAACATAAACAAACTGATGATATTTTGGTTCATATGCACATGTTATATGGCCCCATGCTCAAGACATAACTCTGAGCTGCGTGGTTGCCAAGCAAGAAACAGTGGCAAAGGGAGTTGAAAAAGGTAACTTCATATTAAGGTAGGGGAAAGAAGTAAACATTTTCCACATCTCGTTTAATAGACGAGACACTAGGCTACATTTTTTTGATTAGCAAGTTCCTCTTTTCACTACAGATCTTTTCAGTGTTCTGCTTTACAGCTAAACTCCTGGAGACCTGACGTGGGATTTAGTAAGCTTTAGATAACATAATCTCCATCTAATGGGAATTTCTGAAGCCAGTCACTAAGTGTATGAATTATTATAAGAGAAGAAAATCAAATTTAATATCAAAGAACTAACTTTAGAAGTTCAAGCAGCGGACAATATTCATTTTCCATCGACAGAATTGTTTAATAAGAATCTATCAGCAGTACAGGAAACACTAGGTACTCCGGCAATAAGTGAATCATGATGGCTTATTTCCTTTTAATTCTATGATCCCAGCTGGAACAAGGTGTGATTGGAGAATGGTTTAATTGTTCATAGACATCTGTCTTTGGATTCAATTGAAAAATAATATCCTGGGCATAAAATGGCCTACAGAATTTTTGACATTTTTATATCTTTCACAATCAAGGCATTGTCAGAAAGTCAGGTAGTGGAGCTCTGAAAAACTTATGGATATATTTAAAGTAGAAGAGAATAAAACCCTGGTAATACATCAATATACACAGCTGGAAAGCAGATGTTCAATTGAGTGCACTCAGTTCTTAGAGAAAGCTATTAAAGCTGTTACTTACTCAAATGAGAAATTTCTATAATTTATTGTTCTCGCATTTTTGATTTCCCCTTTTGCCTTCGTTTTAAGCAGACTATAGGATTTTTTTTTCATATTGTTGAAGTCAATTACTCTAAAAGTCTGACTTAGTGCAGTATACTACATGATTGCTAAAGAATGCCCAAGGCTACTGTCAATCAAATTAGCCAGTGACTTATGAGTTGTTTACTGTACTGTGAAATGAAGTGATAAATGTGTGTCAACCAGTAAAATGTGACATTTAGTATTGAATATACCCACTTGAAATAGGTTTTGCATCAGCTTTATTCATTTCTTACCAGACTGGCACATATTTTTAACTGAGTTCTGATTATCAAAGGAGACATAATATTAAGCTTTATAAGGTATTGGTAATCAGACAGCTCAAGCCTTGAAAGGCCTTGTGTGGTCCAGTAACTGAAGTGGCATGCCAGTGAGCAGTCACATTTTCCATCTACCTGATAAACAGTGGGAAAAAGAATTCTTTTTTTCTTGAGCGTTCTCCTTCCTTTGATTCTAAACAATATTTTTGAGGGAGAACCTCTGGTTCAAATCATTCATAAAATGGAGATCCGGAACTAGGAAAGGATTGGGGTTTTTTTACTCCTTTTAGGTTTGTTTGGGTTTGGTTTTGTTTTTTTTTTTTTTTTTTTTTTTTTTTTGGGGGGGGTTTTGTGTTTTTTTTGGGGGGGGGGGTTGTTNTGTTGTTGGGGTTTTTTTGTTGGTTTTTTTTAACTAACTTTGAAATTAAAATCAGAGGGGGATATCATCACTTGATGTAACACATTAAGAATAAGCTTGTATTGCATGATTTTCTAGACAATGACTTTCTAAAGTACTCCTCTGAGGTCACACTGAAGTGAAACTCTAGCCTTTTCTGGAGCTGTGAAAACTTAATTAGTAGTTTGTGAAAGAATATCAGAGCACTGCAAGTCCAAATCAAACGAGCATTTATATTACCTCTAGAGGGAGATGGCTTACCATTCCCACTAAATGTTTTATTAAAAATTAGATTTAAATGCTGCAAAATTCCTCTTCCCATGACACAGAAGAGAGCTCACCTCTTGGCCTGCTCATAATAGCCAAGCACTTCTGTGAAAAGTATGTTAGAAATGCAAAGAAGGAAAAGATCCTGATAACTTTGGCTTTTTCTCAATATTTAAATTCTTGCTATAGTTCCAGAGAAAACCTTTCCCAAATACAATGACAATTGAACAATACTTGGCTTCAAATTTTTATTGTCCATGACAGATGACCAATTTAGAAATGGTTGTTATGATATACTTTACACACATTTACTATTTGAAAAGTAAAAAAAAACCCACTATATCCTTAAAAATTTTAAATAACAAGGCAGTATCAAATAAGGTATATTGACCTATAGACACAAGTCCCAGGCAATTATCACACAGTTCTGCTAAGTATTTAAACAGAAGAATGGAAATCAATCATATTCTTGGGCCCAAACCAGGTCTTACATATTTGATTGCTCATTGGATATTTGGTCATTGAATTCAACAGGAGTATTAAATTAGGCCCTTTCTATTACATCGAAGATATTGTAATTTTATACTGGAGGCACTGCTGTACTATATACTAGCTTTTTCTTCATGAAGAACCTGAGTAGTATATTCAAATCCTACCCATCTGTCTTTAAAGAGAAGCATTTTTGTCCAACTTTTTGAAGATTGATTGTTAGATTGACAAAACAAATACATTCAAATTAATACCTGCTTTAAAATTATTAATTCCATTATTAAAGGGCTGCAATGTGATACACTAAGATTTTTTTTTTTTGTCTTGTCTAAAGGAAAACAGATGTGCAAGTAAGAGGTAGATGAGATATCAGGGGAGTCAATTCAGGTTTCATTTTTTTGTTGCTCATCCATATTTAATGCCATTTTTGACCATAGTTTGATATCATTGTTTTAAAATCTACAAAGACATTTTTTGAAAGAACATTTATAGTGACTGCCACAACTGTGGCACTGATCCATTTATGTTTTGTTTTTTTTCTTAGTTCTCATGCAGTGCAGACCAACTTGATATAAGACTCCTTATTCTAAATGCATGTATGCTATTTGAGCTCAAAAAATATCTGACATTTATGAAAGTAAACCGAAGTAAGCTTAGAGATGGTCAGGGTTTAAATCATTAGCATATCATTTTCCCTGTTGATTTGTACATGTTTAATTTAACCTTTCAGTCCTACCCTTTTGCATGTAATATGACATCAGGTCCTCACAGGATAATGCCTGAGTAAGGAAATCAACTGGGGACCCAGCTGACTCCTTAAGAGCAGAGTCCTCAGCTCTTAAGACGTGGGGGCCCTCGTCATGAGAGCAGGCAAGTCGTTTGCTACTCCTAACATAATCGCTAAGCTGACATGGAAATGTAAGAGCAACTATGTTGTCTTTTCCAAGATTTTCCTTTCTTTGCACCTCAGGGGAAATCTTGAATGGGCAACAGCAGCCAGCTTCCAGTTTCTTTTCAGACCTGTCCAACAATTCAAAGGAGCCAAACACAGCAGGAGGAATCTATTCCAATACATTTGCTTTTCTGAGTGGAAACAATAAAAATAAATAATGACCATCATGGAATATAATATAATGTACCAAACTGATTTATTCAAACTAAGAAGAAATTTTTTAGAATCTTTTATAACTCCTGCTTTAAAAAACCATTGCTTAATTCCCTCTATCCTTTTGGAAAATACACAGAGTACATATCGTATAAGTTAGGGACAGCATTTTCAATCTTTTCCAGGTGAATCTAGGCATGCACACTTTTTCAGTCCTCTAATAATCTGTGACCTTTCCTTTTCCTGATTCCAAAGCTTATTTTTTCTAGGCTACTTAACCTGGAAAAATAAAATCCTATACTGAGCTGCCTCTGCTGGGCCAAAGCATTATAGTTACAATATAGTTCTGTATTTTTTCAGTCCTGCACCTTGTAAAAGATGTGAAAAAACATGTTTACATCACTGTCTTTACACCATTTCACAAACGCTGTTTTGACTTTTCTCATTTCCCCTTCAGGCTTGTAAGTCTGAAAACCTCCTCCAACTTATCCATCATTCTTTCTATTTTGGTCTACTCTTGCTTTTAGGTACAGCGTGGGTCTTTCTGCCGAAGGAGTATACAGTGTGTTGTCAGGTGTCTGGCCAAAGAAGGTGCTCATTGACCCAGATTTAAAAGACGTGGCAATGCAGCATCTCAGAGGTGAGGTTGTCATGCCAGTAAATGGAAGAAAACCTAAAGCATTTGGTTTCAATTTTTCACATTGTTTTCCTAGGAGAAAGGTTTGAGGGCTTTCTTCTTATAGCAAACTCCAATATTTTCTGTGTATGAATTAAAAAGAGATTAGGAAATTGCATAGCAAATAGTCACAGAATCAGACAATGCAAGTACTTCTGTGAATTGCAAGTGTCTGGAGACAGACAGACACAAGACTGCACTTAGAGGATTTAATCCTATGACAAAAATTTAACCCCATCGATCACATCTTGACCAAGCAGAAAATCAGAGACCTGGCCAAGGAGTGCAATGGCTCCACATGTAGAATATTCTTCTAAAAAAAAAAAAGTAAGGCTAAGAAAGGAGGACTGGTGGCACTCCTAGGTTTCCCTGGCTGGGAAAAAGGGTCAGCATGCAGCCAGCACAAACAGCTCCACCCGGCACACAGAAGCACTCCTTGGGCAACCACTTCAGAGAAAGCCACTGAAATCAATAAACTCCTGTTACTTTCAGCAGGGCAGGATTTTACTTAGCATGTTTGAAACTGGAGAACTCCCTGCAAAAAGAGTATTTTAGCTGGTAGGGCTGACGACAAAAGGAGCAGAGTAACATTCCAATTGCAAAGGACACACAGAACGTCTTTTTTTCCAGTTTCATGACCACTCACATATGGCTGAGCTGTACTGCTGCTTTGTATTTTGACGTATTTTGACACACTTTAAAAAATATGCATAAGATAAACATCCCAGCATTCCAGCCAAAGGCAGCTTTAGCTAAGCTCACCGATTGCTTTTCAGCATGTTCCTCACACCAAATGCAGACAGCAAAACTGAGATTCAGCACTCTGGGGAACATTTGTTGTGACGTCGCCTTGCTGTTGTAGACTGCACTCCCAACAAACATCACAGTTAGCAGTTTTCAAATGTAATCAGATATTATTCTTCCTCTGGGTTTTCAGTGTGAATTTTGTTACCTCTTAAAAAATTCACTTTCTGTCTTGTGTCTTTGCAGACTTCAAGCACAGCCTTTTCTCTTCTTTGGCCATGACCCCTACCGAGCTCTTGCATTGGTAACACATACCTTCTGTGATATAAAACTGTAAAAAATGTTTAATTTCTGCCTTCGCTAAGGCTCAGGAGCATGTGCCGTTTCCGAGTCACTTCTTGGAATTGCCCGTAATTTGTTGGCAATATTTGCCCACTTGCTTAACACTTTATACTGAAGTCCCAATGCCAATGGCATACTTCACCTCATCCTGCTGCAACGCAACTGAAACCTACCTGCTTGGGGTCTGCTGTAGATAGAAATACTCTCACCTGACCACCCTCCACAGGGTAAACTGTGCTCCCCTGGAGATACAAATATTACTGCTCCACTAAGGGATCTCGGCAAATCTCCCTGAAATACTTCTACTAAATTCCCCTGTCTTATTACACTAGAACTCACTGCTCCTTTACAAACATGTTCTACCGTTTGTTCTTTTCTAATCTTGTTGTGTTTTGCCAGTGTTATATTCGTAATAACTCACTTTCAAACACAATCACGCATATATTCATCCATTTTCTGAATGTCGGATAACATGAAGAAAAGTATAATCAAAAGAGCATTATCAACCTGCTTAATTTTTCACAATAAATATAAACACAAATGTAAACCTGACTTTTCACAGTGAGTTTCCTAGTATGGTAACCAGTTAAAGAGAACAAGAACCTATTTAAGTGTTTGCTCATAAAGGAGAGTAGTGGAAAGGAGAATGAGATATAAAGCTATCATCTAGTCCATGCATGGCAATGTTTGTGTAGATGACTGCCCATATGGTTGTGCGAAGGCTTGCTATTGTTCCTCCTTTTTGGCAGACAGTTTGCAGGGGTGTGAGGAGGAGGAAACTTAAGAGACAGCAAAAGCATACACAGAAATTTCCTGGTGAACTGCAATAAATTTAGCAGAAGATAACAAATAAAGGTCATGACTGGAATGTTTAACCTGCTGTTTGCAACCATAGTTACCATGTTTGCAGATATGATTATAAAAAGCATATGGCAGAAAAAAAGAGCCACTTAAATACATATACTTTTCCAAGGATTGTGATGAGTGTGCTCTCTCCGGTTATTTTTAAATAACAAGCTAACAAAGTGATGCACATTTGAGCAAAGGAACATTTAGAAAAGGTGAATGTTACTTTAATATCTTCTCTGAAACTGTTGTAATGGTGATGATGTAAATTTTTTCCTTTTTAAGCAAAATCGTTTGTACACTACTGGAACTGTTAGACAAGTATATAACGAACCATATGCTCATTAGTATATTCTCTTCTTTAGTGTACCATCTAATTTGTTTTTTGCCTTTATTAGCACTTAGAAAGGAGCTAGTGAAATGTTTCTGTCTGTTCTGCAAAGACACTCCCCCTGCTGTGGCTAATAGTTTGTGTTAAAATTCATCTTCACCCAGAACTCTGGCATCAACTTTAAGGCAGTCATCAAGCTTTCATTTGTATCCGCTGGAGAGAAGTCTCTACTTGCTAATAGTCTGGGGTACAATTCATCTGATCAGAGTTGGTTAGATTTCTATTGACCATATAGAAAGACTATATAGAAATCACCAAGCTCTGATTTAGATATCTCTATTGTAAATACCTCACATTAAGTGAGATTTAGCTAAATAATTTCCAGAAGGATAAAGTTAGAAAAAATTAATTATATCTAGGGTATTATCCAGATAGCTGGATGAAACAGGTAAAAAAGCTTCACATTTTCCCTTCTTAGTCAGTGATCTATGATCAATTTTCTAAGCTCTTATTTCTGCTGCTCTTCTGGAAGGTGAGCAAACAAAATGCTACAGTCATCCAAAATCAAACAATGTGCCTTGCATTCCTTCCAGAAACATTTACACAGAGCAAGTGTTAATGCCATCTCCAGCTGCATGAGTCCATCCACAAAATTATTATTATTAATTTTTTATTTTTAGTGAAGCATTTAATGAAACGAGACTCCTGAAAAGACCTGTGCATATTTTTTTTCCTGCTAGAAACATAATCAGCAGTGCAAAGTTTCTTGCTGTGAAGCCTACACAATGTTTTCTATAGCTCCTATTTCTGAATCAAGAAAGTACATAATAAGCAGTACACCCTCAAAATGTTTAAGATAAAATAAAACATGAATTGTTACCTAATATGATAGAGAATTTTCTATTGACCTGTATTACTTTCCCTTCAAAGATCATTACCCAATACAGCAGTCTTTTTATCTAAAGCATTAGTAGTCATTTGTTTGCTAAATGAGTTTAGAGATCTACTTAGACATAATTTAAATACCATTTAAAACTCCATTAGGTATGTTTATTGCCAAAATTTAAATAGTATTCTTTTAGTTCTTCTTCACTGGTTTAAAAAAATGGCAAATGTACAAATGTCTGGCAAAGCTAATTAACCCTCTGGTTGTCAGTCTCCTAAAGAAAAAGTTCAACACCAGCATGGTCCACTGACAACAGACATTATACATTAGTAAGTCTCCACTGAGGTGGGGAAAAAAAATTAAATAAAAAAAAATTAATATAAATAGAATGGATCGTTCTCTGTTATGGCAATGTTTGCAGACACAAAAAGCATCAGGAAATCACAGGAATTTTTAAGACATCTGTCACTTCTAAATAAAAGCTGAAATTTGTCAGGCAAAATACCATCATCAAAAGGAAAATAAAGATTTTATGTCATACTTAACCTTGTCATTAATAGGAGTTTTAGAACTTTTTATAATAAAGAATGGTTCATGACAAATGTTTGAACCAATTGTTTTACAACACATTTCACAGCTCAGGATGACAGGATGCACAAGAACTGTTCAAAACTTTGTAGGAAGCTGGAGAAATCTTAGTTTATTTGAAGAACAGAAACAGGTTTGTTTGGGTTTTTTTTTAATTAAGAAAATACATCAGCACCAAAAATAGGAGTCTGGGAAACTAAAGAAAAACTGCAACAACCAACACCCCCAAAACCTAAACAAAACCAGTCTATCCTCTCTACTTAAATTAAACTTGATACACAACTCAGAAAAGAACCAAGCTTTGACGTTTCATTCCCCTTCAGACAAGCCTTACAACTCATGACAATGTATATGGTCAAGTTCAAGGAAAGATGCAAACAAAATGGATTGCTAAAATAAATGAATAAATGCCATGTAAAAAGTAAAATGATCGATAATGTGCAATCATTTTGGGTTGTGTTCCAATAAAACATCATTGATTGGAACAGCCTGCTGGAAAATTTCCATCCAAACTGATTTTTCCAGGAAAAAGTGTTGAAGTGTTTTTCCTGCTTTTCAGACACCTCATTATTTGTCAAGCTTACTGCATTTCTATATATTAAAATAATCCAATTATTCTTTAGTCTAAGCATATATTATTCTATGCCCTATATTTATTCTCAAGATACACTGATTTACTGAAAATTCAAGAACTGAATATTTAGTTATTTTGTATACTATTATATATTTCTACAAGAAAACCTTTTATACATGATTCAGGTAGAGACATGTTTGCCACAGGAAAGAATTACTTGTAAAGGACTTTTCATTTTGACAATTTTAATAACCAGCTTCTGTTTCCAAAATACTATTTTCTTTTCTAGAATAAAAGTGAAAGTTTATAAAGTTTAAAAAGTTCCTTTCTGGAAAGTGCTAAGAAATAAGAAGGTGTACTGATCAGATCAGAAATTCTCATAGCTCTCAGTCTTCAATAACAAAAATGCAGTTTCTAGAAAAATCTGTATTCCCCACGAGGTTTGAAATTTTGGTTCATGCAGCTATAAAATCAGTCAAAGGTAGGGAAAGGTGGATATTTTCCCTACAAAATAATTTCATTATTTCAAGTGCAGTCATGTCCCCTGAATAAATGAAAATTTTTATAGAAAGATGCTGTGGCTATTTCTACCTCTCTCTCTTTCTCGCTGTATGTATCTATATATACATATGTACATGGCTAAGGTACTGTAAGGCAAAAAAACCTTTTGGTTTTCAGGAAATATCAACTTTTTCCTTTCCTTTCCTTTCCTTTCCTTTCCCTTTCCTTTCCTTTCCTTTCCTTTCCTTTCCTTTCCTTTCCTTTCCTTTCC
>VXBL01003769.1:408571-430275 GCA_013400195.1 Aramus guarauna | reverse complement strand
TCTTGCCTTGCCTTGCCTTGCCTTGCCTTGCCTTGCCTTTCTTTGCCTTTCTTTTCACTAGTTCTTATGCATCAGAACTATTTAAGGTCTATATTATGTATATTATACAGCATATATTCTGGATATGTGCTTAGATACTACATACAGAATACAGTCTGAAACCAGGGACAGTTGAAGAATGAGGTGAAAATCTGCTAATCATGTCCAGTAAAGTCAGATCATTTGTGCAATAGCTCAGCGTGTGAAAAAAAAAGGACAAAATTCCCCTCCATCCTACCCTATTTGCATAATTTGTCATTAACTGCACTTTCAACAGACTTGACCTTCCCCTTGCTTTTATAAGGAATTCCACAGATAAATGTTTACTAAAGAAAAATACACTTTCAATCAAGAGATAACAGATACCATACATATCAATAAATGTCTAGCACATATGACTACCTGAAAAATTTTAAAAATAAATGTCTTTCCATAAAGAGAATAGTGTTGGTTGAATTAATCACGGGGAATCACTCCTACTCCATGTACCCTCTCTCATCTGGACAGTTCCAGCTGTAGCATGAAGCTCGCCTTCTGTCTGGACCAGTTCCCAAATCTCCTCACCCCAGCAGAAAACATAAATCAGATATTGAATTGAGCAGACCTTTCGGACTCTATTCTGGTCATTTATAGTTACACCAGCCTGAATTATACCATGTGCCCTTTATGTGGCCCATGGGACAATTTCTCTGCCAAGAATTCTACCTTTCAGACCAATAAAATGTATGCAGCATAGCAGCCTGGACTGAAAAGAAGGGTTTCATTATTATTTTATTTTATTAAACAGTTTATCACAGCATACCAAGGTATTTATTCTCCTACCTAAGGATACACAGTCTACTTGAGTTAAAATGTTTGTCTAGAGATGTTATATATACTAATATATACAACTGTGATTTCATATATTTTCCTAGAAATCAGAAGCTCAAGGTCAGCAGTCACAATGTGAGAGAGCATATACATATTCTTGAATATATATATTCATATATAAATTGAATATATATTCTTGTATATGTCAAGCTGTATAGGTATACTGAAAAATGACTGAAAATGTTACTGAAAATGACTCAAACATAAATGAAAAAACACATTTCTCAGATACAGACATTTGCAAGTGCCTGTAAAACTGGTTAAAAATTCCTGACCTAGGAGAAAAAAAAAGTAGCAGCAGGATATTTTTCTTAGTTGACTTCTTGCCCCAAAATTTTAAAGATAACATTCATGTAATATTGTGATGTGTTGAGGTATTATGTTAATAGAGGCCAGATGGATTGAATTAATTGATAGATAAATAGACAGGATGTGTTTGGCCAAGTAATATTAACTCACTATGAACTTAAAATAAGGAATAAAAGGATGTGAGGTTACAATCAGATCCAACAGAAGCTCATGAGAAGATTCCCATTAACTTTAGGGAGATGAACTCAACAGGCGCCTATTCAGTTCCTTATCCTTCCTTCCTTCCTTCCTTCCTTCCTTCCTTCCTTCCTTCCTTCCTTNTTTCTTTCTTTTCTCCTTCCTTCCTTCCTTCCTTCCTTCCTTCCTTCCTTCCTTCCTTCCTTCCTTCCTTCCTTCCTTCCTCCTTCTTATAAACTTTTCTATTACAGTTTAAGATTTCTGTGCCTAAATAGTAATTTTGGATTTGGTTTGCTTCCAGCATTTTACTGGGTATGGTTGGAATGGAGTTCACTTTCTTCATAGGAGCCCATTGTGGGGCTCCAGTGAGACGGTGTTTTGGATCTGTGGCTAAAATAGAGTTGACGACACAGCAATGTTTTGGCTATCACAGAAACACAGACTGGTTGAGGTTAGAAGAGACCTCTGGAGGTTATCACGTTCAACCCCACTGCTCAAGCAGGGTCAACCACAGCCAGCTGCCCAGGACCATGTCCAGAAGGTTTCTTCATATTTTCATGGACAGAGACCCAACAATGTCCTTGGGCAACATGTGATAGTTCTCCATCACTCTCAAGTATCAAAGTGTTTTCTTGTTCAGAGGGAACTTCCTCTGTTCCAGTTTGTGCCCTTTCCCTCTTGCCCTGTCACTGGGCACCACTGAAAAGAGCCCGGCTCCATCCTCTTTGCACCCTCCCTTCAGATATTTCTGTACATTGATACAATCCCCATGAGCCTTCTCTTCTCCAGGCTGAACAGTCCCAGCTCTCTCAGCCTTTCTTCATAGAAGAGATGCTCCAGTCCCTTAATCATCATATTGGTCTCTCCAGTATGTCCATGTCTCTCTCGTACTGGGGAGCCCAGAACTAGACACAGTGCTCCAGGTGTGGCCTTACCAGTGCTGAGTAGGTGCTAATGCTGAGTGGTGCTATTGCTGATCACTGCTGGCACAGACTCAAGGCTTTCTGGTTCTCTCGCTCTGACCCCTCAACGAATAGACTGGGAGTGGCAGAGAAGATGGGAGAGGAAACATCCAGGGCAGCTGATCCAAACGGTCCAAAGGGCTATTCCATATCATATGGTGTGCTCAACAACAAAAACTGAGGTGGAAGTGGGAGCCTTCCGAGGTAGCAGTTGCTATGAGACTGACTGGGCATCGGTCTGCTTGTGGGAGGTGGTGAGTGAGTATCTATGCATCACTTGCTTTTTTTTTAATCTCTTTGCTTCACTTATTAAACTGTCTCTATCTCAACCCATGAGTTTTCTCACTTTTGCTTTTCTGATTCTCTCACCTGTCCCACTGGGGGTGGGGAGCAAGCAAGCGGCTCTGTGGGTGCGTAACTGCTGGCCAGGGTCAACCCACTACAAGTGCCTAAGTATAGAATAGGAATATTTTCAAAAGAGATCATCTCAGTATTATACATTGTGTAATCTGTTTTATCACGACTTCTTTGTACAGCCTGTATGAAAGCGCTAATTTTAACATGCATGCAGTCTTGCATCTGATCTATGGATGTGCAGAATATTTTAAGATTTATGAAACTGGTTACTTTAATGCCTCAGTAAGTATCCCTAGTATGCTGCATTCTTTCAGTGAATTCTTCAGCCTACATTGGCAGGAGCCTTTGGTGTTACACTGTTATATCTAGAATGGCAATTAATATTAATTTTTTATTACCGTAATTAGTGCTTTCTTTTGGGGAAACAACTTCAAAATGAATGGTTTGCCAGGCAAAGAGTTAAATTAATCTTTTTTCCTGTCTTTCCTTTTTAAATTAGACCAAAATTACTCAAGTGGGACACTTCAGAAAGGGGTACTAAAGGGCCTCTAATGTTTATTGCTCCCATTGAAATGAAATGAATTAAAGCATCCTAATGTTTATTGCTCCCTCTGAAATGAACACAATTAAAAGAGACAGCACACCTCATGGTATTATCATGCCTTGTTCACCTAGCCCAGACAATACATACCTAACGCTAAAGTGCCTCAGTTTGAACAGGCAAAGGACACACTCCTTACTGAAATTAATCAAAAAATTCTTTTACCTGCCTTTTGTCTATCCAACCAAACAATTTAACCATATTCCATACATATGTATGCTTTTCAGTTTCAGAATCTAACATGCACTCTGTTATATTACTGTTCCTAATGAGAACGAATTAAAACCCAGCAGAGACATGACCCAGAACCTTTTGCTTCCTCTTAACTGTCAGTTTGACTTTCTGTAACACTGATCAACTGCATCCTAAGTGGGAGTTGACACTGGCTCAACTTTCTGCAAATGTAGGTAAAATGGAATGTGAACTGCCTGAAACTCAATGCTGATGTAACCTGGTTCTGCACCATTACACATAATTGGTATCTTCAGCTTTGTATAGCTGCAATTTCATTTCTTTAATAACATGGACTTTGATAAGAATTGTGTGGTGGGCCTTATTTTTTTGTTGTTTTGGGTGGGGGTTTTTCCTCTTCTCTCTTCTGGTATCACAGCTAACTTCCTGCATAATGCAAAGTTTATTTCTGACAGAAATCCTGTCATTGGTCTTTAATAGCAGGTTAATGGACTGTGAAATCTCAGATTTGCAAGACTGATTTGTTACAAGAAGAAGTGCTCCTTATATCTTTTATGTGGACGGTAAAGATCTCTTCCTTTAAAAGACCTTAATACTCAGCACATGAGAGGAATTGTATCACAAATCATATCTAACTATGAGATTTTCTTTATTATCTTCTGATACCAACAACATTTTTGGAAGAACTGCTGCCTCAGGTAGAATTTGCTATTCCTCTGTGAATCAATAAAACTTTCTGCAATAGACTAGAGGATGTGCCTGCTGTGAGCTTACAAATATTAGATGAAAGGATTCATATACAACACATCATCTATAAGTTGATAGTCTAACCCACTGTCATCTGCTGCATGATATCTTTCATTATTTGACCTATTTGTTCTATATTTCCTATTATTGTCTTGACTTTTCATTATCTTCCCTATGTGTGATACATATGTGCATGTGTATATATACACATATACATATATATACACATGCATACATATATATGCATGCAATACCTACATAAGCATATATATAAAGAAAGACTGAAAGAGAGAAGAATAAGAAAGACTGTGAATGAGGAAGACCATTCCCCTAATGCTGAAGACAAACAGACTGTGGCCATTTATGACAGTGTGATACTGAATGCAGAGGACTTTAGTAACATTTTACTGAATGACTTCTCCAAAATAAATTATCTACAAGCTTTGTAGATTCTCAGTATTGTTTCTTTAAGAAATGTTAAGACAACAGTTTAGGAAAATTACACAGAAATAGTTGCACAGTTAATTAATATCTATGTGTTCAATTGTTAGTCTTGGGAAACTGATTGCTTGCATTTATTTCTGACACTTGGCAAAGTAGCATCGTTCTGTCTCTCCAGTGTTACCTTTTACTGTTGTAATATCTGACCAGTCTATTCAAATTAAAGTCATTTCTAAACACAAATACTATGCATGTCAGCATAGCTTTCCAAACCACATTTTATTCAGACTAAATTTCAACTTTTTTTCTTTTATGTAATATCTCTGCACCAAATGTGTCTGGAAGACATCAAATAAAACATGACAATATTTGAAAACAAAGCACAGACTGTCAAAATTTAAATAGTACAAATAATATTTATCAACCGCCCCCTTCCCCACCCACTATGAATACCTGCACCATAACCAGAGGTAGCTATTTCAGGGAAAGAATGAAAGTGTTCTTTAAAGAAAGATTCCCTTTTAAAGGTTATTGGACTATTAAATCCCACCAGTGCATTGCCAGAACCTGCTCAATACAGAGAGCTCGACTGGGCACAAGTGCAAAAGCAAGGATCTTCCATTTCTCTGTCCAGCTCACTCTTCTGTTCATACAGAGCACGTCCCTACCTGCTTTCCTGTCTCCATACTCTAAATGCCCTGCAGTGTTTAACTGGGAACGTTATTATTTCCCTCAAAATCTCAAGCAGGCACTTAGTCTGGTTCAAAGTCTGACTGTATGTGTCCAGATTCAAGATTGAAGCCATGCAGCCAGACACAGTGTCACTGTCAGTGGTTATGCTTTAGGGGACATAGATATGCGGTGTTAACACCAGTCAGGGAGGATAAACTTAGAATGATAAAGACCAAATGAATTCAGGATCCTTTGTCTTGGCTTTCTAATTTTGAATCTTTAAGGTACATCCAGGCCCTCTGGTCTTCAGGCTCTGCTCTGCAGCTTCAAGGTCAGAAACATTTTTTAAGAGGTTCTGACCTGAGCAGTTGTCTCCAGGAGGAAAGTTTTATATCAAATGCTAAAAAATTGTGAAGCTGTGAGTTTTACTGTGAAAGTTACCAGCTTACCTTTGAATTCTAAGTAATTTTTTCCTTTCTCACTATGTGTCAGTAAATTTCAAGCAACTGTTTCCAGTTATTCTCACCAGACACTGTTTCCTGTAAAGGGGTGGTACAGGAATGGAAATTATTTAGCAAAATAATTGAAGGACAGATATTCACCATGTTTTTGAGAAAAATAATGTCAATTCTATTTCAATTTCAAATGCATCCATCATGTTTTGAAGTGCTCATTAGACATATGTATCATATCTTTTTTTTTTTTTTTGCAAAATCTTTTACTAATAATAACATTGGATATGTATTTATGAGAGGTATCCTTATTCAGCACTCATATTACAAGTATCATCAGGTATCATAAAATTTGTAAGACTTGGCATTCTTTAATATACTTGAATTCATGAGAGAACATTATTCATCTGATATATTTTGTAAACATTAGAGCTTCACCAAGTTACACATCAGAGACAAGAACACCCCTCTAGGCTAGCTTAGGACTTATGCCTCACTTTAATTCACCTTCATTATGTGTAGGATGAAAAAAAAAAAAATCCCACTCTGAAAACTGTCAATATTTATACATTTATATTTAGATATTCTGACATTTCCTGTATGAGAGTGGGATCGATTCAAGAGAGATGAATGAAAGTGTTGACATTTTTCTGTTGGAAAGTTTTCTGCTGACATTAATTAGGATTTTGTAAACTCATGAACTTTGATAGTATTAAATACTTAATTTGATATTTGCGCTCAAGAGGTATTAGAGAAGGTAAGTATGAAGACTGCTTTTACTTTAATTATTTGACATCCATTACTAGGAGTAGGATGTCCTAAGAAAAAAGACTGTTGTCTTTAGTAGTATCTCTTTTTTCAACAAATGTTCTCATAGTCCTTCAGACCTAGTAAGTTTCAAATTATGATTCTCCCTACAGACCTTTAAATATTGTTCCCTAAATGTTCACAAGTACAGTTGTCTTCTGGAAATCTTGTTCATAGTGTTTATCCAAACTAATTTTAGGAAACTAATTTAATAGGTGATTCAGAGTCAAGACTAACTCAGGTATTCTGAATCCTCTCTAGAGGCATCCTTTTCTCTTCCATGATTATAGCTTTATAAGCATATGTATAATAAACATACATAATAAGCAGACTTAACCATCTATGTAGAACATATACATACTTCCCAGTATCATGAAGATGATATTACTTTACAGGTGTCATACAGATGTCAACTCAGATGTCAGACAGCACCATTCTTACGTTATAGCTCAACTGAAGTGGCTAAAACTTGAGTAATCAATAAATATGTGCTAGTGGACAGTCATTAGGGATGACTGATCTTTGTTATCAGAAGTATTCACTGCTATTTTGCATACTTTATTCTTAAAGGTGTAATGTGAATATATTAGAGAGCACCTGGAAAGCTAAAGAGGTCTGAGGATTGAAACTCAAATAAGGGAATAAAATAGAAATGTTTCATATTTAACAACATTTTAGAAGTTTAGGCTGATGCCAAAATCTTCTACTTAGCAGGTTGTTAATTGGATAAAGGTATAGAAAAGAATTAAATGTAGTGAGAAAAGGAATTGGGATTTAATACATAGAAATAAATATGAAGTTTCACTGAAACTAGAGCTGGGAGTTGAGGAAATGCAATCTGTGATACCAAAAGGAGTGCAAAGAACAGCACACAGAAGATGATGATGGAAGAATTTAAAATTGTTCAGTAAAGATGGGAGAGAAAGATGAGATGTATCAATACAACAGAGACCTCCTAGTGTTAATCCAGAAGCAATAAAGTGGGAAATGGGACTAAAAGGCAAACAAGCAAGGGTATGGAGAGTTGAAGTGCTAACTATCTTACAAAGCAAGACACAGGAATAAACACAAGGATTAACAAAAATAAGCTGAAACATCTAGATTTTTGGAGAGCAAAGACACTGATCCGTTGCTGAAGTTAAAAAAACCCTGGTGAACAGCTGAAATGTTTGACAATATTAAGTGTCTGACAGCAAGGAAATAATATTTTTGAAAAAAAAAAAAAAGTTAGGTAGCACAACACTACAACACTGAAGGAGGAATCTGGGAAGACTTGTGCAACCAGGAAATAAGAAAAATGTGGAACGAAGAGATGAATAAGATAGTAGAGAAAATTGCATAAAGGAGGGAGGAACTATGAGCATGAAAGCTGGATATGGTATACGTATGTACGAAGGAGTGTGTTTTCCCAATTTTGAGATGTGGGGAAGGTATGTTCATGAATAGTATGGAGAGTCAGAAAGTGAACTGAGGAACTGAGAACCTCATCGCCAAGGAAAAAATGAAATGACAGGTTGTGTTGAATGTTTGTGCTGCTAAAATCATTCCACAGAAAGATGAAGAAACATAGGTGTGAATGGAACAATAGACCAAAAAGTAGAAGAGTGGGAGGTAAATAAATAGGATAATGAACAAGGAAAGATGCAGGTAGTGAGGTGGAGATGCAGAAAACATTAGTTTGATGGGAAGTATTACAAGAATACAAAGGTCCAAGGACCTTGTTAAATTTAGATATAAATGGGCAGTGGTGAGAAAGACATAAAAAAGAGAATGAAGGAGGAGAATCTGTCTGATGAACAGAGGGAGAAGGGGAGTAGTAAAGAGAAATTAAAATGTAAAATATATGTGGGTTTTCTGAATTCATGAAGAAAGGGGAGGCTGACAGAAGCCAATCAGTTTAATAAGGATGGAGTTACATGTCAAATCCAAATGAGCTATAAATCCATTCACCTAATGGAGAAATGTGTCCACAAAGTCCTCACTGAAATGGGTCATGAACAATCAGTTAATTATCTACACATTTACATTAGTAAAGATTAACCTTATACAATGTGCTGGTGGTGTGAATCATAGATATCTTGACCAAGGAATCATTTCCAGAGAAGCCACAGATACGTAAGTGACAGACTGTAAATGGAATGTAACAGGAAAACAGAAATCACAGTGCTTCTTGCCTTTCCTGGTTTGGTACTGATTGTAAGAATCAGGGAAGAATTTAACGGACAGCAAAGGACCTTCAGAGAAACATTCAGTCTTATTTATTTGGATCCCTGTGTTTCCTCTTGTTTGATCCCTAGAATCAGTCAGCTGGATTGCATGAATAATAAGGAAACATTGGAGGAGTGATTTCATTAATCTAGTCCTCTCCTCACAGGATCAGAACAACCATCAGATTAGGAGGATTAATTTAGTCAGTGCACAGGAAGCCACAATCACTATTTTGAAAAACCATCTGCACAGCATAAAGTGTCAGATAGTTTATGCATTAAAAAAATGGGACTGCTGACTTTACCATATATTCTACTTGCTACAAAGTTGCATATTTTTCACACCCATTAAGATTTACTGTATTGAATTTTGAACATTTTGATGGCCTATGACAATTGCATTTGTTGTCTATCTCTTAAGAATTTTATAATCTTATGAAAATTAGGGAGACATATAAATAACTAATAAATTGTAAGGGGTTTTTTACTCAAATTGTATACTTGTAACCACAGTTTCCACCAAGGAAATTAACAGTACCTTTTTTTAAGTTTTCTTGGGGAAGCAAACTTAAATTGGGCTAGTCCTGCAGGACTCTATCACAACACATCCTAAGACTCATAACAGGCATCAATTCTGAATGTCACCCCCGTCCTGTCTGAGTCTTTTCCTGTGGAGCCTGGGGTACAGAAAATAGAACGGGGAGGGTTGGTGCATATGTTTTCTCATTCTAAGTACATATGTGGCTGAACAGGCCCAGGGCTTGGAAATGAATGTAGTTCTGGGAATATACACACTATCTGTTCAGCCACATGCTCTTTCCACTGCTGAAGCGTCATCAGAGGAAATCATGTATTGCAAAGGAACTGCAACCAGGTCTTAATAACAGAAGACCTACTGCTTCTGCTTCAGACCTGCTCCCAA
Organism: Aramus guarauna; assembly: GCA_013400195.1. Classification (NCBI taxonomy): domain Eukaryota; kingdom Metazoa; phylum Chordata; class Aves; order Gruiformes; family Aramidae; genus Aramus; species Aramus guarauna. The sequence goes on along the minus strand of VXBL01003769.1, from coordinate 420,520 downwards.
ATTCCAGCTGTTCCATAATATTTAGGAAATCTCCAGCACAGCTGGGCTCCAGTAGCACACTGGGTGTCTTCGTAAATGCTCTACACTTATTTAATCCTTCGTGGAAGGCAAAGTGCATGGCTCAGTTCAACTCAAGCAATAACATTTTATTGGCATGACAAAATCTGCTAAAGTATAAATGAAAAAGCCAAGATCCTCAGGGGTTCTGCACAAGGTAAAAACGACCTGCTCCTAATGTTCCTGCTCCCTTCTTTAAGCCCTAGAAGAGCAGAAGTTATTTATCCCAGTTTAGTGGTAATCATTTGGAAATTCCTTTCTCAGGAGGATGTGGCATCACAGTCTTTTAAGCTGCCAGATCACAAATCTAGTTCAGTGGATCCTTCTGTGTGTTTACCCAAGTATCTTTAATTTTCTACTGTTCTCTATAATAAAAATGTACAAGAATCTTAATTATATAAAGCTTTTCCTCATGGCATGATACCTACAGAGTATTTATTCATTCAACTGACAAGCAAGAAACATTAAGGAATGAAAAAATGTTATATGTCTCATTTTTTTCTACTAGATTAAGACGATGGAGCTACAAGAGTTTATACTAACCAAAGAACTTGCCCCATGTATTCTAAAAAGTGAAATAAATGCCTTTCCCAGCATTATGAATCTCAGATTGCCAAAAAATTATACTTAGCAATCATGAGATATGCAAATATACCTCAGCTATTTTTGCTTGCCATCTCTGTTTTAATCTTTTGTGACAGACTATTCACATATTTTGGCCCAACCAAAAAAAAAGAAGAAAAGGAGAAAAGCTTAGTCATAACATAATAATTGCAGTAGATTGTGCTATTAGAAATGTCCTCACCATTTGTACCAGAATTATTCATCTAAAAGACCAAGTGTATATACAGATGCCAGAAATTTTCTCTAAAATGGAAAAATGAAACAATTCCAGATCTTTCTAACTTTCTTTGTAAGTCACTCTTTTCAGACAGCTGGTTATTCTCATAGTCTCTGTATCTTTTTGTAATGAGTCAATGTCTTCTGTGAACAGGTGAGGTTTCAACAACTCCAACAGACTCAGAACAAGCTACTTCATGCATCTCATGGATTATACTTTTGTTTAAGTGTCAGAATTTACGTTCACCTTTTTCATCTCTGGGTCAGATCTGGCTGTCTGCCCTCTCTTTCAGTTCTTCCCCACCCAGGATCATTTAGTTCATTACTCTTGCCTAGGTAGAAGAACTTGCACCTGCCTTTAGTGGAGTGAAACCTGTGTGTCACAGTCACTTTGAGTTTGAAATCTGTTCCCCAATCTGCTTACAGCCAGACGGAGCCTGGTGCTCTCTGTAGATGTCATTAGCATGCTCTTGATTCCATTTTCCAGACTGTTAGTGGAACTACTCTATTATTCGGGACCTACTGGACCTAAACAGATGCATTTGCTACATCCTTCTGTTTTAGGAGTGAGTTATTGATAAACTTGCTCTTAGTACAGGTTTCTGCTCAGTTTTCTGTTTCTGTTATCTAATCCACGTTTTCACAGTCAGTTTATGAGATGTCTTGTANGTTTCCCTGTTTACTGAAGAATTGAAATTAACCTGCCTAGGTCTTTAAAAAAGGCCTTTTCTTTTCTCATTTTTAAAGTAGGACTATATTTGCCCTTTTCCTTTTTCCAGAACTTCATCCATTGCTCATGAATTCTCAGAGTGAATTTCATTGATACTAAAAACTTTGAAAACGTATTACTTTTCACTTGCTCCCCATATCATTACTTGTGTTTAGATCTTTTTATAAGTGTGTAAAATTCTCCTTTTGACTTTCTTTTTTTCTCTTTCTTCTTTTTTTCTCTTTGGTGTCAACAGTTTCTTTATTCCCTGAAAATCAAATTCCGGCTATAGCACTGTAAACAAAACTGGGAGCATACATCTGAGCCACTACTCACTACATCAGACTTGTTCCCATAGGACAGGAAGAGTGGTAAAGCTAGGATGTATACTTGGAAAAGTATTCATATACACTTTTTAGAGAAATATCATAATGCTCTAGAAGTTAAGAAATTATGTTTTATTAATGGCATTGGAAACACTTCTATCAAGACTATAAAAACTTTCTCATTCTTATATATTCTTAGATATTGAGTTCACTGAACTGTTCGCTGTTTAAGATGAAGTTTGGACATACCATCAAACTTCAAAAAATATTTGTTTTTTTTATCCAAACTACTCTTGGTACTCCTAATTCCAACCTAGGGAAGTATAATTTATTTAGCCAAGTAAAAACATTGTAGCACTTTTTTTCTGACAACAGCATACTGAAATTTGAAATGTATACAGGTGTATTTTTAGCCATCCATCTGAAAATGTCTCCTACTTACAGAGTGATATCTTAGCATTCTTATAGGCTCAGTAGAGATTTCTTCAATTTTTGGTTTTCAATTGATCTTTTTCAAAGATTTTTCTCTTTGCTGGAACATGCACAGCACTTTAATAACCAGTCTGTGAATCCCCATAGGTGACTGTTCACGTTCCATTGCACCTCCTACAAGTGCTGGCCTGACTTGATAATTCATTAATATCACAGAGATGTAGGAAAACCTTTTCTTATCCTAGGCTTCAAAGAGAAAGCAGGGGGTTTTATGCAGGTTTTGTTGAAAATTTGAGTTGGGGTTAGGTATTAAAACAATTTTTGTTTAGCAATCCATTTTAATTCCTATACCTTTTCTATAGATACATATCTATAAAGTGGTTCCTAACTATCTCTCCTGTTTAGTCATTTAGTCTTTCTAAAGAAAGGATTTTGCACATGGTCCTCTTGGATAGCATCATATTTTCAGAAGTGATTCATCTGTCATATTGTAGGCATCTTCTTCAGGATTAAAAGAACCACACCAAATAGAAGTGCTCTTTTTAATTGTATCTCTTTGTTGATCATAAAAGAAGTCAAGGAAATTTAGCTTAGCTGTAAAAACTATAGTCCAGATATCTGTAGCTAGGTGTCTCAGTCCTCCTCATCCCTGAGGGGCTAGTTCAGAGGCGAGGGGTGAAGTCATATAGTCATATTTTAATCTGATAGACAAAGGCATATAGAATTAAGATAGTAAAAATCTGTATTTGGCATATTTAGCATAAATTAAAATTTCCCTTACCAGTGGCAGGTCTTACTCTCATGAAAAAAAGCTTCACTTATGTAGAGGTCAGAGAGGAAACCAGTATCAAACAGCTTTAACGGTGAGACCCTTATTTTTATGAGTGTGCCACAGGTTGGAGTTTTTTGTTATATTTCTAATAATGCCATCAAATTTATCATTAAAATTTTGAAGGTATGGTAAGGTTAAGCAATGCTTTAAAGAAGCATTAATAGTTGGGCATTCTTCACCAGTATTGCAGATGTAACTACCACATTGCATGCAGCCAAATGTGTTGATGATAAAATATAGTCATGACCCAAATGAATAAATGAGTAATTACCTTTGTAGAATAAAAGTAGTTTCTGACTCTGCAGACATTGGCTTTGATAAACAGTTGCTACCTAGGATAAAGCTGATATTATTACCTTTCAATGCATGGTGTTACTAAATAGAGATCTCTCTATAGGTCTTACTATAGCACCTGGGATATACATGATTAGTTACCAAAATCACTCAGGGTGCATTGGGTTTCTTTTCTTTAGAGGTGTGGGCTGGGAGCTCTTTTTTTCACAATGAACTACTGATTTCAAATGGCTATTTGACAGGCATTGTTCATTAACATTTCATATCTTCATTTATAAGGGAGATAAATAGCTCCCTGGGCTAGTAATTGCCTATGGAGTTCAATGCCTTTAGATGAAAGAGTCCAATACGCTACTGACTGAGCAGATTAGAAGCTCTTTTAAGGATTTTTTATTAGTAGGGATCCCTAAATGATACAAACCTAAGGTTAGTTCTACAAAGGGGCTTCATGCTAGTCCTTGCAATGTAAGCCTCTGGGTTTCTGGCACTCAAGGTGGCATCCAGATTCTGCACTAGATGCTTTTGTTACTGGGGTGATGCCTGAAGAAAGTTTGGTGCCTTACACTGGGGGTCATAAGAACCAACACAGTGAGGAGCTTGCTATGAGCTCTTGAAAGCTGGCTAGTGCAAAAGTCTGAAAAGGAGTGCCTGGTTGCATTACTCAGGGCAAAGGAGAACCTTCATTTGCTGACTTTGTTGGCCATAGCCCAAAACCTTCCCTAGTGGAGTTCCTTCCTCACTTCTTACAAACCTAGAGAAGTAGGGTGTGACTGCTTCTTTTATACAATGACAACTGAATAGCATCAACAAATATGCTGAACATGGGATACCTGGGTTGTATTTTTCTCCCTCTGCCCACAAATTTTCAAATCTACTTCCTCCATCTTCCTGAAAAGTGTTCTAGTTACCAGACCACAGGTCTCACACGTCTTATGAAGGCATCACATGTTTTGTACTCACTCTGTGTCCTCCTGATAAAAAGCAGAAAGCACTGCTGCCTAGGCCACAGCTCTCAGGACTGAGACAGGTGGATCCTAGCTGAGCTCTGGCTACCTATCTGAATAGGTGATACAGCCCCCACATTTTGAAAACACAGGAAATATTTGCATGTTTAGCAAAGAGAGAGCCAACTATTGTCTGCTGTGCTGTTTATATGTCTGCTTTCCTCTTTTTTCACTCCTTTCAACATCTTACTGTTTCATTAAGCCAGTTGATTCATCATTTGAGAGTGGAGAAGTACAGCTCACTGAGCACCCAGACAGTTTAATTTAATTTTCTCAGGTTTTTAGATGGGGGCTCAATTTGATGTGACCCCTTGAAATTGAACCCAGCCCTTGCTGTTGCTAATCAAATCCTGGCAGACTGTTACATCAGCGAGAAGAGTTTTAAATTGTAGTAGCATTAGTTTGTAGAAAAGTTTATTTTGTTAGAGCTGATGTGATAATGAACCTCCTCTTTATCCATTTCAGCAGATAGAAAATTTGATCTTGGATATAAACAGCTTTGTAGTGAGGAACAAAAAATGAGTCTACTTCTTTATTTATTTATAGCAAAGTAATTTCAGTACAAGAAGAACAAAAGATGGAACGTTGACTTTCAGATGTTAGGGGTTTGCCTGCACTTTCTAATTTTTGTTTTGTTTATTTAGTGCTATTTTGCACTTGAAAAAATAGATTTATTTTTTTTCTCTTATTGAGGTACTCTTATCTGTTTCTGTATGGAAGAGCCTTCCTCTTCATTCAATCATTTGGATAGAAAGGCAGTAGGGCAGAACTTGTGCTGAAGATGAAAACAAATTGATACACAAAGAACTGTGCACTTGAAACAGGGATCAAATCTTACTTTCAAATGCATATATTTAACCCATGGAATTTATATTTCACCAAGTCACAGACACTATCTATAGTATGGATTATAGTTTAACAGATAATTTCTTTAAAATATTTGTTATTGATTTTAATCATGTAAACTGTGTGGCTGTATGAATTGAATTGATACAACATTCATTAGTCTTCAAATATAGTTCTGGGAAAGTAAAAATTTTGCACTGTCTTTCCAAATTCTTTTCTGTTCTTCCACATTTTCTCAACTGGCAAAATATACTTTAAGGGTTTCATTTTTCTCTGAACTATGAATCTGCTGCCCAAGGCAAGAACCAATAGATGTGTGGTCAAATCCGGTATAGCAAGTCTTATTTTCTTTGATAATGACAACTTTGATCTGCCCAAGAAACCTATTCTGGGAAATGTTCCCTGTGATTCCTACTGAAGCTTAAATTGATTAAACCAAAAACAGAAACAGAAAAATGCTTTGCATTGATTTGCTATTTACAGTCTTGAGAATTACAATATCAGGCATTGTTCAAAGGTGACTAAGCTCAGTGGAGAAAACATGCTACAATCAGGATTTAATATAGACTTCAGTAAGCTCAAATCATCAGCTCTTTGAACAGAAGAACTAGAGAACTTGTTCTGTGAGATATTTCAGCATTTGTTTAGAAGATGGCCCCATATAAATGATGATCCAATATCAATGGCCCAATTAATGACACTACTCAATACCATCAGGGATTTTCTATCTCAGAGGCCTATTTCTGTTTCCAGAGATTTCCAGTGACAATTCTTGCTGTTTCTATTCTTTTATTTATTTTCTCTTTGTTTTCAAATGTGTTTCACTGAAAATATAAGACAAAAATAATTTTATATTAAAATATATTACTAATGAAATATGGTTACCTCAATAAATTACCATCTTTTATAAAAAACTTGGGTTTATTAACAGTTTAGTAATGGAAATAGAGAATACATCAGCTCTCAAGCATGTTTGGAAGGGCTTATTCCTTAAGACTACTAGACTTAAAAATAAAATTAGCGAGAGACTTCTGTAACATTGATCCCTGTCTCTGGATAGCAGGAAAGCCTTAATGAGCTCCAAACTGGTCTATGCATAAGGTGGAAGGTAAGACGGAAAGGGCAAGGAAGGACGTGGTACACAATATTCTAGCTTCTGTAGCACCCTCTGAACCTGCTTTTACTATGAAGAAATTTGAGTGTTGAACATTAGACTCACTATTTCAATGTTCCTATTTTGTAAACCATGTATCAAATCAAGATCTGCTCTTTTTTTAGTTCATTAAAAAAAACCACTTTTCTCAAGGCAGAAAGAAAGACTATAGATTAAAAAACTCATTTAAAAAAATGTTTTGGTGTAATGCTTTATAAAATGTAAACAAGGGGAAAAAAATCTGAAAACATTCATCTTTACATTTCCTACAGTTTTCTTCTTTGATGTCTGAAGACCATATTTATTACATCCATTAGCACCAAAGGCATTCTGCAGGCCCTTCAAAATTATACATCTGAAGTCAGTGGCAGAGCGAGAACAAAATTTTCATTTCTGAAAGAAAAAAAATTCACGAATAACTCTGTTTTAATTGTTTGTGATATCAAAGAGAAAAAGAGGAAATTCTTTTTGGATTAGAGAAAATATTCTGAGAACCCAGAACCAAAATGTTTTTGTTTATCTAAATGTATTTGTATTTGTTTATCTAAAATAGAACATTTTGAGGTTTTAGCATATATTTTTTCTTCAATGTAACAAAAGATAAAGTAATTAATTACATTTTAAATAAAAAATTACAGCAATTTCAGAAAACCTTGAACTAGTTTTCAGAATGGTCTTTAAAAAGCCTCAAGTGAAAAAAAAAAAATACAACTGACAAGAACTTATTAAATATTTCAACTCCAAAAGAAAAAAAGAAAATGAATATTTACAATGACACTCCAGAATGAAAGTCTGATTTGTTGTTGTTGTTCTAAAAATGATCACACATCATCTCTTCAAAAGACTTGTGCTTTACTAATTTCTGATGGAATTCTTGTAATGATTTTGTTCAGCAGCATAGAAACATGGAAATCTTAAATTTATGAAATCAGGTGAGATGCCCGGTGATCTGCATTGCCCCCTGTATGTGCTTAATATATTATGGGGGTTTTATGCACCAATTTACACACTGCAACTGCAATGCAACTGCATCTCTTAAATGACTTCCTGATTAAGAAGAGAAACTAAAGGTAGGTCTAGACTGTATGCGCATCTCCAGGTTCAGCCAACTACTGCTGAAGTCCCCAGGTGAGACTACCACCCTCCTTGCTTTAGATCTCAAATCCTCCGCAGAGTCCAAATGTGATCAGATTGCTGGGATGAGCCAGACTGTGGGTCTTGGTACGCTTTGGGTGAATTACTGGATTAATGTGACCAATTTAGACTCTCAGTTGTCTGTGTGAGATCTTTGCTATGCCTTAGCAGACTTAGGATAACCTCTGAGTTTCCCACAGTGGAGCTGAGGAGCACCTTCAAAAAACCACATGCCAGTTCACCAAACCTCATCAAGGGAGACGGTACCTTTCCTTCTGCAGTGACTGGAGAGTTCACAGTGGCTAGAGTCCCAGCTGAACACATCCCATTGCCTAAACTGGGTGCTAGGAATGCAGGCCTGCTGCAAATTTGCAATTTGTGCTGAGAATTCATAGTATTTTTTAGGAGGAGAACAGAAAAAGAGAGGTTTCTGCTGCAGACAATTTCATGTCTACTCTTTGTTACTGTAACTGTAGAACCTCATGTCCATTTTGTAAATAAATTCTGACAACAGGGTAACTGTTACCATTTTGTGCTCCAGTCAGAAAAATGGTCTCTAATATTACCCACAACAACTCCATTTTAATTGTGTGTGTAGAATGTTACACATTTATTCATTTATTTTTCTGTATAGTAGCCAGAAATTCTGCTCACCTGGAAAATGTATTAAAGCTATTCTATGACACCGTAGTAAGATATATAGTTCGTGCAACCTCATTTTTCAATCAATAAGAATTAAGGCTAGAACTTTCTGCCTGCTTAAAATGCATGGAAATTGTGAATACTTTGTTTCTAGGCTGATGCTGCACTTTTAGGTCCATGCAACATATATTCAACAAAGTGGTTTAGATCTCAGATCAAATTATTTGGATGAGATTGGAGCTCAATTGCCCTTGTGTCATAAGACAAACACAAGACTATTTTTCACAGTTCTCTAAAAAGGCTCTATGTGAATAGCAAATCAGCTGCAAAAAGACAATGCGCAACAGAACTTATCAGAAATTTTAAAATGCAGAAATTAATTACAGCTCAGACTTTATAATGTTGAGAAAGGTTTTTTAATGCTATAAAGAAATGGGAAAATACTTTAACTTGCACTGGTAGAGTGACTTCTTATGTTCAGAATTCCTATATTTCTGTACACAAATACTATACACAGTCTTCAGCTAATAGAGTAGCCCAGTATGTCAGCAGAGATGTGCATACTAAAAGACAGTACCCATAGGTGATCAGTAATTTGATATTTCCAATCCCAAATCTGTCTGATGCTTATAGTTTTTAAGCACCTCTATTTGCTAGAGATGCAACTAGTGGTTTTAGTTTTGTTTTACATTTGTTTTCTATATAAACTGATTTTTAAAGTAGCATGATGGTATTGGACTGATGCTTGCACTAAAAATACATTACACAACTTGTGAAAAAGGACTTAAAAGTTTGTCTAGTTGGATATGAAAAAAATTTTGTTGTCTAGAATACAAAGAAGACCATGTTCCTTTCTTTGACTGACTGTGAAAATAGAAAAAGTACTGTTAGTATCAGAGAACAGTTACAAAAAGTGATTTCTTAATTTAGAAATCAAAATTATTTTAACTAAAACCTCAGGTTAGATCATCAGTCAGTCTGAATTTTCAGAGAACACTGATTACACAAATCTTGCCAGACTTCTACTAGCTATGGCACCTGCAGGAAATAAACATTTTTTTGAAATGGATGAAGATCAGGAGATGCAGCACTGGGTAATATTTTACTTCTTAATGTTTCTCCCAGTTTTCAGAATTACATTAATATGTTTCCAACTCTTATTGGAATTGAGCTATCAAGTGGCTTCCTGTATTGAATTGGTCTATAATGTTGAAACATTAAGGGCTAAATCTGGTGGGAAATGGCACTGTTTCAAACTATTGTTGCCTATTACCAGCTTAGTGCCAGTGCTTTGACTTTTTCACCAGGCTTCAGAGAAAAGGCTTTCACAATCCAGTTTGAATTTCTAAGATGATTTCTTAGAAGACAATACAAACTAACTAGTTCTGTCTTTGACATGTTCTGAAATGTTTGTGTGTGGCATTTTCCTTGGTGTAAAGAAGCTTAGGAAGGAACAGAACACTCTGTTTGCATTATGAGTATAGGCACAGTACGTTTTCTGGTTCCTTCTGGGAATTGACAAGACTATTTCAGAACACAAGATTGGTCAGACCAAACAGCCACCTTCACAGTATTCATATTATTTCTGACAGTAGTCAATAGTAGATGCTTAGGAAAGAATATGTGAACATTACAAGGATGTTCTCCAGAATTCTGCCAGCCTCCAGCAAATTCTCTACTCAGAAATTTCCTCAGCTAGAGGGGAGGTGTTTCTCACCTTGTGAGAACAAAATTTTATTTTCCGAGGACCTTGTTTTTGAACACATATAAGATTTTGGCATCCATTTACCCTATTGGCAAGAAATATTAAAGTTTGACGGCACGGTGTGTGAAGAAGTAAGTATTGCATCTTATTTATTTGAGACCTGATAATCTTACTTTGTAATTAATTGAAAGACATCTATGACATTACATCATTCCACTGTAACTAGTTCTACTTCCCTAGGATGAGGAGTCTGCATCTGTTTTATCCCTCCTTATAAGGAAACCACTCTATGCACTTGATCTCTCTGGTCACCTTCCATTGATCTCTCTCTATTCTGCAATATTCCTCAGTGATGGGAGATCAGAACTGCACAGTGTTTAGGATATGGGAGAACTATGGTTTTGTGCAATTGGATGGTGATATTTTATGCTTTGTTCCTTACTCCTTTTCCACTAAGTCCTAACACTTAATTTACTTGTTTTGACTGCTGCTGAGCTTTGAACTAGCATTTTTTATAGAACAGTCTAGTTCCTAAGTTCTATGCAGAATTTAAGACTGTTTATTCCCATGTTCATCCACTTAAACCTGTCTACACTGAATTTTATTTACTGTTAGCCCTCTACTACTATGCTAATGCCAATGCTGTTTCTTCACTGAGTCTTGTAAATTGCCTCATCTGTGCAAGTTAGAATCACAGAATTATAGAATGCTTTGAGTTAGAAAGGACCTTTAAAGGTCATCTAGTCCAACCCCCCTGCAGTGAGCAGGGACATCTGCTCAGAGCCCTGTCCAACCTGACCTTGAACGTTTCCATGGATGGGGCATTTACCACCTCTCTGGACAACCTGTTCCAGTATTTCAACACTCTCATTGTAAAAGATTTCTTCCTTATACCTAGTCTAAATCTACCCTCTTTTAGTTTAAAACCATTACCCCTTGTCCTATCTCAATAGGCCCTGCTAAAAAGTTTGTACCTGTCTGTCTTATATGACCCCTTTAAGTACTAAAAAGCCACAATAGGGTCTCCCTGGAGCCTTCTCTGTAGACAATGCAGTTGCTAAGGAGAATGACAGCCTAAAATGAAGACTGCTATAAAATGCAAAGTTGACATCTCAGAAATATATTTTATTCTATTAAATACATATAGACAACATATTCACATCTCTGATTATTTTACTACTCTTTCAGCTTCCCACTTGTATTTCTTTTAAATACCCACAGATGTCACAAGTACAAAATAAAGACATAAAAATGATATTTCATGTCTCAAACAAATATAAGACTGAGAAAGAGGTGCTCTTCATACTTCTACTAGTCTTGGACATTTATTTTACAGTTTCACAGATTTACTAAGAAGTTACATCTGGGTTCATTTTTCCTTTGTGTGACATCTCATTTCTATGGCTCAGAGCTTATGTGTAGAGATTATCAAATGTCAAATGCAAATGTAAAATGGATCCACGCTGTACAAAATAGTCTCTTACTGATATTGAGCTGACTATTCCCTTTAAATGTTAATGAAACTGTTGTAATTACTGAAATACCAAAACAGCCTAAGAGCTGGAGATCACAGCTGTAGCCCATTACTCGTAAATTACTGGCACAGGCACTATCTTGGCAGAAGGAGTTGCACAAGAACTTGTTCATCATGATTCCTTTTTAAGTAAGGGATGGAGACCAAGTCTAAAAAGCACAAAGAGAAAACTGAGGGACCACAAAGAGAAAACTGAGGGACTTTCTCATTGTGCTAAAGACGTATAAACATTACCCCACCCCAGGCTCCCTTTCTCCCTGTCTCCTTCCCCCCCCCCCCCGCTTTTTTTTTTTTTTCCTGTGGAGACACAGAATCCAGATTATATCATAAAAAATATTGAACATACAGTAAAAGAAAATAAGCATCTCTAAACCTCTTTTTTAATAAAAATCCCCTTAGTACATTTAAATCTGAAATTTACAATTATGCTTGCTTTTTTTT
>VXBL01003769.1:371417-408536 GCA_013400195.1 Aramus guarauna | reverse complement strand
TTTTTTTTTAACAGGAAAACTGACTATGCTCAAAAGCAGACACACAGGAGGAAAGTGAGTTAAATAATGGGGGGGGAGGGGGGCACTGTTGCATTTTTTGTGTGATATTTTTTCAACCAGCAAGCCTGTGGACAGATGCAGTGAAAAGGAAAATAGAGTACTTGAATGGGGTAAGTAACCTCAAGACAAAAAATGTCTAAGGGCTATGCAAGCATAACTAGGCAGTAAAGAACCAGTGATATCTATACTAAAGAAGGCTGGTGACACCTTGATTCTTTGATCTGTGAACTGTGTGACAGGCTTGCAAACGGATAGTTTATTATCTGGGAGGTGAATAGCAAAGTCCTACAGCGTTTCACAGGGTTAATATGTATAAAACAGCCATTTAGATGTGCGCCAGGAATAGAGCGTGGGAGGAGTTTGCTTCAGCATGCAAGGAAGTTGTACGTGCGCCTGTGTCTATATGTGTGTCTATGCGTATGTGCTTGTGTGGAGCATTGCGCGGTACCCAGCTGGTCACAACAGCTGCAACTGGGAAGATCCGTACTGAAGCAGACCATGGAATTTCCAAATCCTCTTAACTCACCTTCTGATGACATTGAAGGTGGCCCAAGCCCGATCAGGACCTCGTTCTTATTTTCGCGGAGGATCGCTATCGTTACACTCTGTTTAAATTCAGGAATAAGCATCTCATGACGCCATGCTCCACTGCATCGGAACTGTATGAGCAAGGCAGTCTTGCAGAGAGAGGGAGAGACAGAGAGAGGGAGAGACTTCCCAGGCTGAGAAGAAAAAGAGACACTGTCTGGTTTTGTTGTCTGTGGGTTGTCGGTTTTTTTGGTTTTTTTTTTTAAAGAAATCTGCAGCTCGAAGGTATTGGAGTACTATTTCTGTAAGCCTTGTCTCAACAGCAATAGATTTATTTGTATCAACAGCAGAGCTAGATAACTCTGCTGTTATTCTTACAGGGATCTGTTGTTTCATGGATCACATAGGGAATTCCAAAGAGCAACAATCTTCGTGTTACCTGACATTATATGAGCTTAGTCATCCAAGGCAAATAACTCATCTTTGAAAGGAGCTTACATCTCACCTAAGCTTATTTAAGTGGGCAGTCTTTCCTCAGGTGCAGAGACTTGATTTCTTTTCTTTCAGTCATTTGTGAAAGTATGTTTGGCATGTAATGTACTGTTGGTATGTGGTATTTTTTATTTAGTTACTTTTCCTGTTTTTTAAAAGATCTCTCTTTGTTAGACACAAGTAAATGTGAAACATTTACAAATGCAAAGTAGTAGTTATTGTTTCAGGGATAGCAAAGCCCATTGAAAGCATGTTGGTGTGTGATAAGTACAGGGAGACTCCCTGTATTTTTCCATCATAGTTACTCCATATCCATGAAACTGTGGAACAGTCAAGAGCCAGTCATGGTAATATTTGGAAATAAAAGTGACAAAAATGTTGTTAAGATAAATGAACATTAGCGTGATAAACTGTTAGGGACTTGGGGTTTTTTTGTTTGGTTGGGGTTTTTTTTTTTTTCAAATTATATTATTCTTGAAACAAAAAAAGAGTTAATTGAAATGAACAGTTACAACTGGATACAAAGATATTTTGTAAAGAAAAATACACTTACAATGGAAATCAAGGGGAAAAAGATCTTATACTTTAGCTGCATGAAAATAAAACTGTGAAATATTCAAAATTACATTATTGAAAATAATTCACTGATTAAAAATCTGAAATGAGAAAAAAAGTAGAACAATGGCTTTGCTTGCCTGATATGGTAATTGGATAATAAGATATATTTTACTGCAAGTGAATTCCTCATTCCATTTTAGAAGTACAATATAGCTCTGGCAAAGTAGCATCTTTACGGTCCTATGGATTGACATCACAAAGCCGTGGTCTTCTTTTGAAATCTATGGAACTGTGATAAATCTTCATGTCTCTATTCTAAAAGAAGAAAGGATTAAAGAAAGATTTTTAAGAGTGGCGTATTACCTCCTCTACACTATTTGGAGATGAAAGAATTGCATTATGGTGGGCTAGCAGTTATCAGGTTTTCTTGGGATTAATAATTAAACAGAATTTATAGCAACAGGAGATTAATGTTATGGTATAAAGATTTAAACAATGGAAAACTGTTTAAACCACTGGGCTTAAAGATGGAATTATAGGCTATGAGTATAAACAGTACGTATAGAAAATCTTCTTTTAAGATAAATGTTTTCTTAATTGTATCCTACATCGTCACAAGAGAGAACCATAGAAAAGCAGCCATCCTAATAGAACTATCTTCATTTCTTGATAAACAATGTCAAACAAGTTATAAAAGACAGCAACTGTCATTCACAGATGCAGATCATGGTTTATCTGGCTGACTTGCCATTCTTTAAGAAGGGAGTCTATGATTAGTACTGCTCTCCTTATAGCTGCAGGAGTTTTCATTTGGATTCTCATCCAGGAAATTTTGGAATAAGTGGTCTCTAGGAAGAACAGAAGAGAATAATACCCAACTAGGGACAGAGACTGCTTGATAAAAAGCAGTAAGTCTGTTTTGGGTTGCAAGGAATGGCAGAAGAATATCTGTGGTTTTTCTGTGATAAAATTGAGCAGGTCAAAGGCTCTCACTTACTTGTTCTCTTCTTTTTTGAGTTAACTGGGAAATATTTTGTACATGCAGGCTTTTGGGATCATTCTACTAGGGGACAAAAATTACACAACTTCTGCAGATGTGAATGTTGATCCCCATCACGTCATCTGGCACTGAGTTCTCCCACTCATTTGATTTCCAAGGTCCAGTTCAACAATGCATGAGGTCCTTATGTACTTTTGGACCCCTAGGCTGAACACAATTTTCTATCTCCAGTTCTATTGAAGGTAAAAATTCACAGTGACAAAACAGGTTCATCATCATTATAAATATTTTAAATTTAGCCTTTTTTCATATTCTACTATTGTTTATCTCTGTAAAAGGTTGTGTTTAAAAAGCAGCAAAAAAATTGATGAAATGCTTTGATTAAACTACCAATGCAAGAGTTTTTTATTTTAGTTTGTTTTCTTCTTTTTTTTTTTTTTCCATCGAGTTCAATAGTTTCATTGANTTTTTTTTTTTTTCCCAGAGTTCATAATTTAGTCTAGTTCTTCTCATTTGCCAGAAAGAGTGGATTCCAGGAACTCTCATCCTTCCTTATTTATCAGTGTAACAGAGACTAAAATTTCAAGCAGCGACAACAAGTTTCTCACGGTAACTCCAAATCTGTTTCCATAGCAGAGCAGAATACACTGGCTCCATTACCAAGAGATACTTTATATCTCCAGAGGTAAGCTAAAGTTAATGCAAGTTTGACAGGGCTCAATAAAACCGCATCAAACTTGTGTAGCAAATTCCTTTTATAAAGTCATTGAAAGTTAACATGAATTTTTATGAGGTACTATTGTCCCCATTAAAAACAAACAAACAAACAAACAAACAAACAAACCACAAAAAAAAAAAAAACACACACAAAAAAAAAGAAATAGGAAGCAGAATTTAATTACCACATGTAAATATGTATGGCAGTATAATTATTACAATGCATTGATTGTAATATGTTTAATTTAATAGTCTCTTATTAATGTCCCTTGACAATTTTACTTGAAAATTAAAGTACGTGGCACTAAGAACACAATTGTCAAAGATTCAACTATAACAATTTCAAGATATTTTAAATATTCATATAAACTTGCTGTCTTTTCCAGATCTGGGCTTGCAAATAGAAGGTCATGTAACAAATCATCCTCTCACATAAGCCTATTGCTTCACTGTTGTTTTCCTTCTTAAGCTGGTGACATCAGTCTCAGAAAAACAGGTTTCAGGGAGTTCAAAGGATTCCAAATAGGCATGAAGAAAATGTCTGAAGAGACTTCAAGGTCTATGTCAGGCCATCAAAATGAACAGATATTCCTTGATCTAAAAGTAAAGCCAAAACTATGCCCATACACTCAGTATCATTGCTTTGGTTCTTTATTATGCTTGTGAACTGTCGACACATAGGAAAACGCTGAGGTTTTTACCCAGATAGTCAATTTGTTCCAGTCCACATCTTTATTTCAACTGAAGAAACCTATTATTAGCTCAAACAGCAACTTTCGCAGTTGAAAACAGATGTAACATTTTAGTAAGCTAGATTTATGTCAGGTAGGTCATGAACCTTTATTGTATGCCTGTGGTAAATAACATAAACAAGCAGAAAAGCTGTTGACCACTTGTAGTGAACTGGATCCCCTATTTCAGTTTGAAGACAGTTTAAATGAGGCAAAAAGAGGAAAGCTTGCATAAAGCTGTAGAAGCCACAACAAATTGATTTTTTCCACTGCTTTTGTTACCTCATGGAATTTCCACAATGTGAGAGCCAAACATAGTTCCAGTTGAGATTTTTTTTTTCCTTCTATTTTAAGGAGAAATTAGACACTTACCACAAAATATCTTGCACATATCCAAAGTCTAAACAATTAACTGGGTAAACACTTTGCTAAAGCAACAAAATAAATATTTTTCTGCTTATATTTGTTGTTCATTTGTTTGCAGTAGCACTTTGCCATCTTCCAACTCACTGAGTAGGCAGTTAATATAGAGTTCTCTTGAACAGATTGCACTTCTCAAAGGATTATCTGTTTCATACCTGAAAGTATTACACAAAGGCTTATAATTAAGGGCATGGTTTGTGAAGCTAGGCCAGCAAAAAGCTCTTAAATCCCTGGCATCTGCAGGCTTGTGTGTCGTACTTCCTTCAGTAGAGTGGGCAATATCTCCAGTCTAACTTTCCTTCTTGGACTTTCTAGATTATTTAGAGCTATCTCAGGTGTCTAGATCTTGCTTTGCTATGTACAGTACAGTCATATTCTCAGGACATATCTATATTGCGATCAGAAGGGTGACACCTACATACATAAGCACACCTGCGGTAGCTTTTCCCTAGCTGGCTCAAATACTGAGAGAAATGCTACAACATTTCATAAGTGACTGTATTTGTTCTCCTGAGCCACTGGGTATTTAAGTGACTGGCTCACCTTTTTTACCTACTGCTGATATTGGACTTAGAATGGCTGCATGTATGTAGATTTTGAACATATATGCCATAGTCGCACTTGCACTTTTAGTATGACTTTAATCTGAGTTAAGCGATCACTAGAAATACGCACCTCCAACTGTCAGTTCATCCCATCCTGAAATATAGGAGACAAAGAATGAAACCATCTGCAAGGGTTTTTTTTTCCTCCAGTGACTGTAAGGTGAAGATGATTAGCATAGTTGATTAGCTTGGACCAGCTGTCTTACTTTCAGTTGCATGAAGTTCGATAAGGTGAATTTCATCCTGAATGGTTAGTTTATTTCTTTGCTGAGCTCAGTATTGAAGGTGATAAGGCTATTTAGAAAAAAAATCTGATTTCCACTGGACAGATGGGGACAGTCTTGCTTTCATCACCAGTGTCCCCAGCTGCTCACCACCTCAAGCAGAGCCATGACTTGAGTTCATGCATTCAGCACCAAAGAAAAAAAATATCTGGATGTATTCTTTCCTCTAGTCATACACTCACTTGTGCTTCTACAAAGAAAAAGGATTGAGCAACTGTAGTAGCACATGAGGGAGAGGGGGAAGTGCTTCGGGTTACAACTGCACAGACGTATGCTAGAACAAAGTGACTCTAAAACCACGGTCTCAAAAATACTCTTCATTGGCGTTCGCTCTTGGCTGGTTTAAGTATTCCAGCAATGAGTATGCTGTCTGCTGTGAATCCCAGCCGAAGAGCCAGGCTGTCCTCCGTTTAACAGTGAGGACACTTTGGGCCAGAAATCAGGATTGCAAATTCCAAGTCCAGAGAAGGCACCTGGCTTCCAGGCACTGCAGCACTGAGTACCACGCTTCCATGGCACCTTTTCTGAACCTGAGCCCAGCAGCGACCACACCTTTCCTTCTGAGCTGTTACTGATGTGAGTTCGGATTTAGCCTTGGCATTCTTGTGTTGCTAAACTTCATGAACGAGGATACCAAGACATCACCGCTCCTAGTTTTACATTGTTTAAACAAAGATCCAGATGCTGATTTCCTCTTGGCAGCAAAATCCTTTGGAAGAGCCTTCTGGACCCTGAAGCAGTTCCTCTGTGTGCTCCCACAGCTGCAAATGAACATTCCCCACCAGCCTCCCACCTCTCCATGTCAGCTCTTTGGACTGCAGTTTAAGGAGGAACAGTTAGGCACCCATACAGAAATGCACCCTGAGTGCAGAAAGACATCAAGGTTGTACAAAGAAATGTAAATTTTTATTATGAAAAACATAACTTTGTCTTAGTAAGGCGGGTATGGCAGCCACTCCCAGACAGAAAAATGATTTTTCACTATTTACAAAAACTATTTTAAAAAGTAACTTGTAATTAGATTAGTGAAGCAGTTTAACAGACCAAGCATATATTGAATGAGGGAGCAGAAATATTTAATCTTGAATGATTTACAGAGACCCACATTTAATTTTTTCTTCCAATGCAACGTTCCATAGTCTTAATCTTTGTACTTGCATAGAACAAAATAACAGAAGCTAGTCTTTAAATGAATAGAAAAGCACAAAAATCCACATTCTTTCTCTGAATAGTCTTAAATATGCTTGCAGGTGTCTTATATGTGTGCATGTTTATGCATGTGTTCTGTGTATGTGTGGCAATGAATATAAATGTTTCTGGTGGTGGGTGTTTACAAGGAATGTGACTCATATACGCGAAATGTTGATTATGTATATGCTTGTTAGCATCCATTTGTATGAGCTGCAATGCATGAATCAAAGCACTTTAATCTACAAAGATATTCCACACAACACGGCTTGGTTGCCATAGCATTTATCATGCAAAGTCTAGCCACAGTTCATTGCTGAATTAAATAATACGTCTCCAAGCAGCTATATATACAGCACAAATTCTGTAATAAATTCTGTGGCAGAGAACCCATGTCAATATAGCAGTCACTCCCACCCCAGCAACCATGGATTTTTTTAAATGTATTTAGTTATGTCTGGGATGCAGAGAGCAGCAGATCTTCTGCCTCTTATGTATACTCATTTCTGAATTTTTGGCTCCTTTTTGCTTAATTTAGAGCTTAATTGAAATTGCTTTTTCTATAGCTCCCTCATCTTTATAATAGCTAAATAATGGGCATAATTTTGCTCATTCTCTTACACAATGCATGTTCTCTTCAAGTCAGAATCCACACTGTATTTTTACAGGGCCATCACATGTTAAAGGCCAGTCAGCTCTCCTCTGTCACTTTTGTAATCAGGAAGACCTGGCAAGTGGGATCACTGCCTTGGTTGTGGGAAGCCTAGGTTCAAGCTGTCATGCTGCCTCAGATTTCTTGTCCATTAAGAGTATCTAAGCATCAGTGAGTGCATGGTACTCATCTTCTGTAATGATAGACAGAGATGTACCGTGCAACATCAGTAGACAGAACAGTGTTAAAATCTGCCCTTTCCTAGAATTTAGGCTTAAAAAGGCATGTCTACATAAAGAAATTAAGCACAATCCAGAAACAGTCAGGATGGCACTAACACAATCTCTAGGTTGTCACGGTGCATCCCTTCATGCACATTTTAAGAGAAAACTGCAAACGTTGCAAAGTTTTGGACTTGAATTCAATTCTGAAAACATTTGAGCCATGTTCTGCAACATGTAACAAACCTGGTAATAAACTTAAGTGAAGAATGACTAATATCTATACCCAGGTGAGGGTTAGGCATGCTATAGGTCTGAACTATTTGTACTTATCAAGGCAGAAACATCTGGTGTCTCAAGCAGGAGGTGGTTCTTGGGCTGCAGGAGTGCTTCTGGCTTTCACTTCCTAATTTCTGCCACTCTGCCGTGTCAGACATCTGAATCATTTCTCAGACAGTTGTAATTTTTAATATTTGTGTCTGTCAGTACCAGCTGAAATGTGGCAAAAGACCTGTACTGTTGTTTAGTATCAGATTATGACACAGATGACATAATGTTTAAACAGGGAGTTCATTTTAAAAGTGGTTTCTTTATAGGAGACAAGTAACTCAACTTATCGGCTGAAAGATGTGGTTGGGAAGGAGAATAAAGTACAAAAAAGTCTGCAAATAGCACTGCAGAAGAATGCTCCTTGGGCATACTAAAGGTTCATTACACAGATTAAAGGATTGTTATTATCTAGCAGCAACACATGTGCTTTGCCAGAGGTNTTTTTTTTTTTTTTTGCCTGAATGGCATGGAATAATATTTATGAGAGGAGAATAGCATCTTCTGATTATACCAGATGAGACAGCAGCAGACATCAGTTTAGAACATTAATTCTGACAGGCACAGTGGCTGAGCAATACTTGGAGCCGTTGCATTGAACTGGGTTGTGTTCCCAGATGTAACCTTGTGTGACCTCAGTTAATGTATTCCAAAAAAAATGCAAGAAATTTTTCTTTCTTCTTTTCTGTAACATGAATGTTGTGGGCAAGCATAGAGTAACTGTTTGAAGTGGGCAAGAGGTAGGACAGACACAGATTTAGACTTTATAGTCTACTAGCTCATTATGTTCTCCTATAGGAGATACCTATAGGGTATCATGAGAAAACTTGTGATCAATCTCCTATTAGTACCAGTAAATTGATACTGAAGAAGAAGAGGTCAAATTCACACATGCTGCAGAACGTGTCACTTAGGAATGCTGAGAGGCACGGATATCAATCACTTCTTCCTACTCCCTACCTTTTATAACATATTTGGAGAGGGAATATGGATAAAAAGAACTTCGAGTCTGATTTCAAGGTTGTGGAAGTATATAGTAAATCAACAGGGGTACTGGATGTCAGGAAAGGAGCAGGAATAATGGAGCAACAATACTATTCACTTCTTATTTAATTTATTTTTTAGAGATTCATCTACATAAAAAGATTATTCTTACTGCCCATAATGTCATCAAAATTACCTCCGATTCTGCATAAATTCTACTCTTAAAATATGAAACTGTTGATTTGTCTGTATAATTTGCTAAGACATTTGTCTGCCACCTTTGAAAATACACAATCATTTGTCAAAACTTAATTCTGTATTGCTTTTATTTATCCTAGTTATTGTCTATAAATCAGAGCATACTGATTTATATGAGAACCAGCTAACACTGATATAGCCCAATAACCTTAAATTAAAAAAGGAGCAGAGCATGAAAGAAATATAGTTAATTGCATCAGATCATATCATTAGGCCAAGCACTGCAGGTTCAGACATCCCTCTGCATACAGAAGGGAAGAAATGAAAATGCTAGGCAAGTGAGAAAAACATGACAGAAATAAGATCTAAAATAATGTTGATGGCACAGCTTTTAAATAAAGTTCTGTATTTCACAATGTAGATTAATTTGTATTCCTTCCTGGTGGTTTATAATAAACTTGTGTCATTCCTCCTTCTGACATCATCTCATCATTTAAAGAGCAGCTTTCCAGTAGTCCAAAGAGAGCACCTTAAAATAGTCATGTAAATGTGGTGACAGGAACAAAGCAGCAGATCTGAAATATTTAGTGTCAATCATTTGCATTCCAGCTGCACAGTGTCTAAAACATTGTAAACAGTTGTTTGGAAACATTTGTGTGTGATAAATGTAAACAATAAAAATAAAATTATTCTTTAAAGAAGTCCACTTGCTGAATTGTTTAAAAACCTGAAGGAGGGTAGATTTAGATTAGATACTAAGAAAAAATTCTTCTCTATGACAACAGTGAGACACTGGAAGAGGTTTCCCAGAGAAGCTGTGGATGCCCCCTCCCTGGCAGTGTTCAAGGCCAGGTTGGATGGGGCTTTGGGCAGCCTGGTCTAGTGGAGGGTGTCCCTGCCCATGGCAGGGGGGTTGGAACTAGATGGTCTTTGAGGTCTCTTCCAACCCAAACCATTCTGTGATTCTATGATGATTCTATGAAGGGGGGCGGGGGGATGTGGTATGTGTTTAAAATATGACATCTTTATAAGAGTCAGTTTAACAAAGCTTCTGAAAGAATGAGTGAAAAAAAATTCTGCATTCATACTAAACTCAGAGAAAATTCTTAGTTATGACTTCTGTTCCTCCTTTCATATCACAAGGAATTAGAAATAAAGTTTTATTCTTACATATAAAGCCAAAATCGAGACTATCCAAGAATTGGTTGCTTAGGCTTAATAGGAAAGAATGTAAACTCTATTGATATGCATGTTAGTTTTGTTTTGATACTTTCATATTCAGCAAATTTTGTAACATTAGAAAAAAAAAAAAAAAGGACAATAATTTTCTCCAGTAAAACTTGATTCTAACTAGCTACATAAAACAGGCAAGAAGATCATCTCTTTGCTGAAAAATGCACTGCTAATGATGAGTAGCCTCTGAATTTCCCTTTCAAAGCCTCATAAAGGTTGTATGGACTAAAATGGCTTTGTTTGTACTACCATGGATGAACCCCAAGCTCATTTTGCCAGCCCATAAAAAAATTAATTTATAGCATTCGTAGGATTTCTGAAGCTTCAATGTTTGTTTTTTTTTAAAAAAAGTTCAGGTTTCCCATTCCCATTTTTTAATCAACCTCAACTCAGACCAGACACTTTTGATGTTTGTTTTTTAAACACATCTGCACTCTTATATTTTTGTCTTCAAATAGTGGATCATACTACAGCCATGCCAACAAGCATATTCTGGCCTAGAGTATTTAATTATAATCTGTCTTTGTTAAATTTAATTAAATTAAGTAATAATTACTTCTTAATTTAAAAGATTCAAAAGCAATAAAAATCTATATACTGTGAGTCATAATTTCCTTTCTTGTATTTTACAGTGATTTTTTTCTGAATTCTACTTTACATATATATTGGGGGGGAGGTGGATTATGCTGATACTTTTTGCCTTTCAGGCTAAGATCAACACCGTCATCACTTCTATGTGAGTGTATCAATGAGGAAATGAGCAATGAAAGTTTTAGCCACATGAAGAGCTAATCATGCAAGGCTCAGTAGCCAGGTGACAGCCGTGCAATGCAATCAACACGCACAGTGATATTTTGTGTCTATAGGAGACATGGGCAAATGACTCGGACTGTATCGTCAGCAAGAAATACTAATTTATATTTCATATATCAACACGGCAGTTAAATTCAACCAAAAAGAATGAGTAAAGTATTACATTGGATGCTTACCACTGAGTCACATGGGACTTTCCTCAGATGGATATATGGGCTAGTTTGGGGTAAGGAAGAATGAAAGAACTATCAATCAGAGCATTTTTACTTTTTTATCTCAAGGATAATGTCAAAATTTAAATCAACAAATATTTTAATATCTAGTTGTTTTAATGTCTGCAAAAATCTTAAAGCAGTGTTTCCCATTGAGGTCCCAAGCTATGTGTACCTTGAAAGGGTGGGCTCGAGATGTAGTAATATAACATTTCCATTCATGGTACAGGAATATAATTATTTCCCTTGGAAGGCACAGGTAAAGAATGAGGGAGTTAGTACGTGTTAGGTGAAAATGGATTTTGATTTTTGATCATGTATATTATATGCAGCAAAGACATTCTTAAGATATTCTATATAATGTGCAATCATTTTGCATTCACTGTATATTTCTAAAAAGTATAAATTAAATGGTTAAATGATAATATTTACTTTTTTTTATTCAGCACATTTTTTATAATAGATTTGTGTATGCATACAGTAGAAATGAATTATTTCTTTTTATTTTCAAAGAAAAATTTGAGCTAGACCTTCAAGATATTGTCTACTTTTTCTCCTTTTCTGTTTCCCCTAGAGGAAATATAAAGACCTATACTCACTTTCAAAATATACAAGAAAAACCTTATAACAGACATTTAGCACAACCACTCTAAAGACCATCTTCCTGACATAAATATTTCCTGACATGAGACCTGATGAGATGCATCTGTGGGTCCTGAGGGAAACGGCAGACGGAATTGCTAAGCCACTCTCCATCATATTTGAAAAGTTGTGGCAGTCCAGTGAAATTCCCACTGCCTGGAAAAGGGGAAACATAACCCTCATTTTTAAAAAGGGAAAAAAGGAGGACCCAAGGAACTATAGGCTGGTCAGTCTCACCTCCGTGCCTGGCAAGATCATGCAGCAGATCCTCCTGGAAACTATGCACAGGCACATGGAAAATAAGGAGGTGATTTATGACAACCAACATGGCTTCACTAAAGGCAAATTGTGCCTGAAAAATTTGGTGGCCTTCTATGATGGGGTTACAGGGTTGGTCGATAAGGGAAATGCAACTAATGTCATCTACCTGGAATTGTGCAAAGAATTTGATGCTGTCCCACACGACATCCTTGTCTGTTAATTGAAGAGACGTGGATTTGATGGTTGGACCAATCAGCGGATAAGGAATTGGATGGATGGTCACACTCAAAGAGTTGTAGTCAATGGCTCAATGTCCAAGTGAAGAACAGTGACGAGTGGCATTCCTCTGGAGTCGGTACTGAGACTGGCACTGTTCAACATCTTTGTTGGTGACATGGACAGTGGGATTGAGTGCACCCTCAGCAAGTTTGCCAATGACACCAAGCTGTGTGGCGTGGTCGACACGCTGGAGGGAAGGGATGCCATCGAGAGGGACCTTGACAGGCTTGAGAGGCTGACCTGTGCCAACCTCATGAAATTCAACAAGGCCAAACACAACTACAGGCTGGGTGGATAATGGATTGAGAGCAGCCCTGAGGGGAAAGACTTGGGAGTGTTGGTTGATGAAAAACTCAATGTGAGCCAGCAATGTGCACTTGCAGCCCAGAAAGCCAACCATATCCTGGGCTGCATCAAAAGAAGCATGACCAGCAAGTCAAAGGAGATGATTCTGCCTCTCTACTCCACTCTCATGAGACTCACCTGGAACACTCTGTGTCGAGCTCCGGAGTCCCCAGTACAAGAAAGACATCGAGCTGTTGGAGCGAGTCCAGAAGAGGGTCACAGGGATGATCAGAGGGCTGGAGCACCTCTCCTTTGAAGACAGGCTGAGGGAGTTGGGGCTGTTCATCCTGGAGAAGAGAAGGCTCTGGGGAGACCATATAGCAGCCTTCCAGTACCTGAAGGGGGCTGCAAAAAAGCTAGAGAGGGACTGTATACATGTAGTAAATAGGCATGTTACAATAGGACAATGGGTAATGGCTTTAAGCTGAAAGAGACTTAGATTACATATTAGCAAGAAATTCTTTCCTGTGAGGGTAGTGAGGCACTGGAACAGATTGCCCAGAAAAATTGTGGATGCCCCATCCCTGGAAGTGTCAAAGCCAGACTGGATGGGGCTTTGAGCAACCTGGTCTAGCAGAGGGTGTCCCTGCCCATGGCAGAGGGTGGGAACTAGGTGATCTTTAAGGTCCCTTCCAACCCAAACCATTCTATGATTCTGTGATTTCATATGCAGATCATTTTGTCATCTTCTACAGACTACACATAATGACTAAAAACAATTGCAGTGATCCAAACTAACACCTGAGTTACTCCTATCTCATAATATAGAAAGAAATAATTTTTTATGTTTTGATTTACTAACCCATAGTAAACTGATTCAAATGATTCTAACAAGGTTATTACTGTATAACAAAAAGTATGTTGTAGAACTTTCCATCATACACAAAACAGTTATTTTATTGAGTTTATTAAACTAATACTTAGTCAAGTGTTTTTTCTTAAAATATAATTTATACCTAAAATGAAATCTGAAATACCTGAAGTTGTTCTTCAGTGACTGATTTTCCATTGAACCTCTATTCTTGGCCTAGCATGAATGAAATAAGGTTCTTTTAGAGTTTTCACCTCTGTGTGGGAAGTCCTGTAATTCAGAGGCAGATGGCCCCAGTAACCATTAAGGTCTGTTCTGGTTTTGGCTGGGATAGGGTTAATTTTCTTTCTGGCAGCTGGTATAGTGCTGTGTTTTGGATTTAGGATGAGAATAATGTTAATAACACACTGATGATTTAGTTGTTGCCAAGTAGTCATGGACTCTTCAGCTTCTCATATTGCCCTGCCAATGAGAAGGTGGGGGGCACCAAAGAAGCTGGGAATGGACACAGCCAGGGCAGCTGACTCAAACTGACCAAAGGGATATTCCATACCATACAACATCATGTTCCACTGGCACCTTGGAGCCTGGCATGGCAGCTGGGGGTCTTGCACAGCACCAATGTTGGTGTGATGCCATTTGTCTTCCCAGGTAACTATGTCTGATGGAGCCCTGTTTTCCTGGAGATGGCTAAATACCTGCCTGCCAATTGTGAATTAATTCCTTGTCTTGTTTTGCTTTCACATGTGGGCTGGGAGATGGGGCAGCTGGGGGTCGTGCATAGCATCGACTTCAGGTAATAAGACATTGTGCTGGTCATCACTTGTTTTGTATATTATTATTATTATTATTATTATTATATAGCTTTATGTAAAAATAAGACTGAACTCTGCCACCAGCTGACCCATTTCTCATTGCTTACTCTATTCAGGGGGAAAAACTCCTTCTGAGAGGCACAAAAGAAACCTAGGAATTCTTAATCTCGAAATTCAATGTGTAATCCACTAGCACAGTGTGGGTCCTGTATTTTAATGGCCAGTGTATATAGATGTAAGTGCACCAAGTGCTAATGGGTTTACTCTTTTAATGGAGGAAATCTTGGCTGCTAATCTGAAGGCTCTGGGTTCCTTTTTGTGTTTGTTCTGTTTCCTTTTCTATTTGNTTACTCTTTTAATGGAGGAAATCTTGGCTGCTAATCTGAAGGCTCTGGGTTCCTCTTTGTGTTTGTTCTCTTTCTGTTTCCTTTTCTATTTGTTATTAAACTGGTTTTAGCTCAACTCATGAGTTCTCTCACTTTCATTCTTCTGCTTCTCTCCCCCATCCCTTTGGGGGGGGAGTGAGCAAGCGGCTGTGTGGTGCTTAGTTGACAGCCGGGGCTAAACCACAACAGGTGTCTTTACTGCCCATAATTCTGAGGCAACAGCTCTAGTGTCTTTCTCTTTCTTCTGTACTTTAGTTTACTATTTAGTTTTCAGTTCATTGTACTTGCTCTTTCCTTCTGTCTCTCTCTTGTTCACTTCTATTTATTTATTTGTTTGTTTGTTGGTTTGTTTGTTTATTTCTGTCTGCCTACCATCTCCCTCTCTCTTTTGATTGAGCTTGTTTAACAAAGCAGATTATTTGATCTATTTTATTCCTGGTACTGGTTACTTCTGTGATACAAGGCCTTCTTTTCACCCGTTTAGAGGCCTAAAGTGACTGAAAGCTAGTTGCTTAAACTGCTGAAATCTCTTTTCCCATGTTAAATGGGGAAGAATCTCTCAATCTACAACAGACACAGATTTCTGAAAGCTATTCAACGCACAGCTTCTTCTCAGTACAGGTCTGTAAGAAAAGGGAATCTGGAGAGGAGATGCATCTCCTTAACATGTCAGTGGGGACTTTAGCACATCAGCCAAGTGGCTGTAGAGACTGCCTCTTGATTGAATTATTTATCTAGTGCTCTGGTTTCCCTAAAATTCACCAGCCAAATTAAGGTCTGTCCTAACTCTAAGAAAATGGAATGCAAGGAATGTGTTATATCAAGGCTTGTATATGATCTGCCTGCTCAGGAGGAAGAAACCTTCCAGCAAAGCAAGGAATAAATGAAATTTACTAAGACACCTATAGTCAAACTGAAATTTATATCAATAGCCACTGCATAACTGAAAGTCTGTATTCAGTCTGATACCAGTTCTCCACTGAGCTCATCTACAACAGTTAATATCCTGTGCTTGCATAGGTTTACATTTATTGCTATGACAGTGAAGAAATCTGTGCCATTATCCAGGACATAATTAGTATAAACAGCAGCAATTAATCCATCATTTCTCAGCAGCTCCTGGCACCAGTTAAATTACCTGTGGAACCAATATCTGAATCATAGTCAAGGTAACAGGTAAGGATGGGTTGATTCAAAAGAAATGGGAGAGAAACACACAAGCACTCTCCACCAGCACTGTGGCATACATGTGCTTCCAGTCATATGAGAGGGGAAAAGAAACACCACCACAGAAATCTGTAACCAACCATGGAAGAAGCCATAAACAAATCGGATCCTTATTACAACATCTTGACACCTTCACGCAGTGAGAGTGTTTATTTGGTTTGTTCACTATATTGAAGAGAAATTTACTTTTTTAGGCTCTTCAAAGGAATACAACAGTCTGCTTGATTGTTAACTCTCTCCAACAAGAGCACGAGGAATCTGAGGAGGAATATGTTACAGTCATCTTTGGTGTCATACAGCCAAGGACCCAACCTGGTACTTTCTGATGTACCTTGCTACTTTTAATTTATCTTTATTAGCACTGGATCCTGGCACCTCTATGGATGATGAATAAAAATTAGCTTCTTCAACAAATCTCAGAGCAAGAAACATGCACGGGTTGCTTTCCCAGTTCAAACTTGATGTTGGAAAGGGAGCAAAATATGCTTAGATGATGTGAGCTCTTTTCTGACTAGGATTTCTAATCAACGGTTTTCCACATGCTCCCATCAAAGATTCTAGGCTGAAACTTTTTATGAGTGGAGCAGTGAGTCTGCATTTCCATACAGACACATAATTATTTTGTTGATACATGTTCTTCTTACACACTCCGGAATATTTCTTCTTCCTTTGGACATTAGACCCCAAATGTGCATTTCCATTTATCCTAACGATCCCTAGGCTTTTCAGAACATTGACATGAAATTCAGCAAATATCACAGCAGTATGACTCTAATACTTTTGATGCTTAGTCTTGATGAAGCTGTTGTTAATGAAAGCAGTCCTCCTGGTGGATTTTGCTCACCTACTGCTTCAGAACAATGGCAAGGTGGCTTCCACGGAGAAAAACTGCTTTGAAGCTATTTATACTATTTATTGTAGGAAAAACAAACACAAAAATAAACCTGCCCAAAACCTTCAGTGATAGGTAGTTAACAGGTCTTTGAGATATCTTGCATTACCCATCACCTCTGCAACCTACACCTCCAGCAGTTTCTGACCATGGTAATCAGTAGCAGTGAGTCTAGATTACATATGGCTGATTTCGTTGAGTCACTTTCTGATGCAAGCTGTCTGGAATTCCTTTTCCTTACTGTGATGAAATTTCTAAAAGGGATTCTGATAGTTTTCCACCATTCAGACAACATCTTTTTCCTGAGGAGATAATTTCAGTTTCAGCAGTGTTGTTGGCGTACACAAACCTTCTTTTGTTATGGCAACAGTGTTCTTAATGGTTGTTATATGAGCCTAAAAATTAACAAAATCCTTTCAATTTCTTAAAAATCTTCTATTATTACACTGAATTTCTTCTGTATCAATCTTTTATGTTGAACAATTTCTGAATTCTCTCTTTCAGCATTTTGGTACTCAAGACAGGCATAGTACTGACCTAACCATGTAACAGTGCTTTCACTCAAGATGTCAGAAGTAAACAAAAAAATATTCTGACATGGTAAGTAATTTGAACCACAGAAGAGAACACATAGATTTTAGTATGTAACTGTGGTAACGGTACCACGTGTTCATTCTTGTAAACAACAATGTGATTATATTTCCACTATGGCAATAACATTCTAATATATCTGCTGAAGTTTTCCTTTATAAAGACAATCAGAAATCCATTGATGAGTTAGAAGTCTTATTTTTGTCCAAAACTTCGGACCAAATCTTTATGACCTGTCACAATTTCATAAATGGTCTAGGCTCTAGTTGCATTACCAATTTTGGTTTGTAATGTATCTGATATAATGTTACTTAGTTTGGGGGTGAGCATCATGGGACAACAGTTTCAGTTTTGGAAAAAATGCCAAATATATCTCATGGTAAATATTTTGGATAGTTTTTATATTTAGTACACCTGTCCTGTTGTAGCAATACAGATGTTGGGAACCTAAGCCTAATGAATTCTTATTTGCACTGGGAATTGAAACTACTTCAAACCTATGGAACCTCAAATTTTATAGAGTTGTTTTTTTATTATTATTATTTTGTCATAACTACTTATCATTACTTGGTCTAAATATTTAAATAATTAAAAATCTGACTCTGCCTTTTTCTTTCCAAACTGTGAGTACAGCTATAGGTTGGTAGACTGGTGTTCAGGCTTGATTTCTGATCCAAAGCCATTAACTTCAATGGCCTTTGGATCAGACCCTTAGAGATCTTGTTTTCAATATCCTCTTTCCAGTAAAATGTACTGCATAATTAAGTGCAGTCTTAAAACTGACCCCTGTGTCCTCTGCTCATTATTCCTTTCCAATTTAATATGTTTCCATGCATGGCTACATTTTGTCTCTTGCTCTTTATCCCATTTTCTATCTAGCACCTTGTCTTATCTGTGACTCTTTACCTAGTTAGTGATCTCTGATATGGAACCTTGCCAAATGCTTTTTGAAAATCCAAGTGTATTATTTCTAAAAAAAATTCACTTATCTGTCATGTCAGTGTTATCGTCAAAGAATTCTAACAGGTTATTTAAGCATGACCTTCCTTGACTGAAGCTATTCTGGCCACCTCTAATGAACTATACTTCAGTGGGTATTCTCCTACTGACCTCTATCAAAATTTTTCTCCTAAAGCTCATGTTAAACTACGTAACCTACACTTTCTTGATTTATCTCTTAAGACCCTTTTTTCTAATAATGGACTCATATTTGTCACTTCTTGGTCCTCAGAAATCTCTTTCATATCTAGTGAACTTTTAAAACATGCCATTTAAAGGGTCACCAAGACCTTACTTTGTTCTTTCATGAAATATATTTACATGTGAAAGACATCCAAATTTGTGGATAGCTTTGGTTCCTGATGACTGTGTTACTTCAGAAGAATTTATAAAAATACTGTGTTAGTAACTACACAAACATAAGCACACAGTAAACATTTACAGCTTATCCAAGGATGAGAGGCTTCTCCAAAACTGTACTCAAAAAGGCAACAGAATCCTTATGACTCAACTTTGAGGAAACTTATATGATAATACAGTGACAATGTTGTTAAAAAGGCAAATTCTCAAGAAACTATTCTACACTAAAGGAGGATAAGGCCTTGATTAGTAAGAGAGAGAAATCCATGAAACAAGAAAAAGGAACCAAGAGACTGGGTAGTCTAATTGAACACAGACTAGGTGTGCATTTGAGCTGCACCCAACTCAAAATGGGGCACTACACAGGTCTTGAATGTTACCTTTTTGCTTACACAGTGTCCATGAGCATTGCAGAGTTACTAAAACTTGTACACAGGAAGGAAAATGCAGTGGAATTACCTTATTGCGGTCATGGAAAAAAGTTAGAATAGAGTTAATTGCAGTGCAACAAAGCTTTGACTTGAGTTTTTAAAAACAAACAGCAGAGTTTAGCAGACATAGCCATTAAACTCATGTGGTTATCTCCTCAGATCAATATTTTTCATGCAATGGAAGCCAGGGTCCCTGAGGGAATCACAATGTAGTGTCTGTTAGCAACTGTTGACTATTTAACAGAAACCCTTGTCTGGAAATAATCAACTGTAGAAGAGAGAACAGAGAAGCCTGGCTGGTGACAAGTAGTCTTAAAACTAAATGGTTGCTTGGTATTATTAGTGAGGAAAGATAATTTGACTACCTGTCTTCTTAGCAAGAAAACTTGTAAAGACCACATGACGTAGATACTTCAGTGTATCAGTGAACAATTTTTGACAGTCAGAATATTTCAGTTCAGCACCTTGCTTTTTTGTATTACTTTAAAGATATAGTAGTCATTTGATTAATTACGGACATATGTGTCTCTGCTGCTGATAGCTGTATTTTGTATGCTCTGACATCAAGCTTTTCATGTATAAGTAAGAAGACTTTGAATGTCATTTGCACCATCTGCAATGTCACTGTGTATCTTTTCTCCCTTTTCCTAGAGTGCAATACTTCAGTGTTTGACATTACAGAGATTCGGGTTAAACCTACAGGTAGTGCTAGGTTTTAGAAATATTTTACTGCTATTCTTTTTTCTGCTCTGTACATCTTGCAGCCTTTGTTATTTAAATAGCGAACTGTTCCCACACAGAGAAGTGGGAAGTTGTTACAAAGATGCTGGTTTAACATTTACGGAATTCTCCAGCAATGCTCTATGCAGAAAAGAGAAAAAAAATCCATTTCCTTTATGTTTCTTCCTATTTTCAAGGTTGCTATAGTTTGTTTCATTGCCAGCTGAATTCTTGAACTTCTGTATGGCAGATTTAGATGTTCTCAACTCTTTAAATTTTGAGTAGGCCCAGTTATCAAACAATTTTTCATGAGACAAGTAGTATGAATCATGCAACACATTAAATAGAATAGGACAAAATAAAAGAAGATAGTGCATAGTGTATTCCACAAAGAAAATATAGCTACAAAATCATCCTATTCTCTGCGCAAACGTAATGCCACCATCATCACCATCACCTAGGTATTCAACTCAACTCAGCCTTACATAACTTCCTTAAGTCCTTCTAAATGTTTCTAGTCAAGTCAATTTTCATGGTAATAAAATCTTTTTCGAATTCCAGTACTTTAAGCAGTTACACCATTTATTCCATAATAAATTGTTTCTTGGAAAATGCTATTTACAAGCTGAGTTTCCTTGCTCTGGGCTGACTGCCACCTCATTTTGGCTTGCTTCATAGGACTCTGCATTTAAATATGGCTATAAATTGGTATAAATCTCGTGTAAGATTCTCCTACAGCTCTCCACCCAGTAATACAATCTATTTGCCCTCTTCATCTTTTGAGAAACAGCACACCACTCAAATACTCATAGAATGTGTCCTTCATTCAACAGAGATAAATAGTTTCAGTTACTTAAAATGAGCAACTATTTCCCTTCAAAGAGGATATTATATTTGCCTAATTGCATTTAAGTGCTAAACACTGTAAAGGATAATGTTTCCTGAGAATGGCATTTTTGGGGTCTTTGCTAGTAGAAGGCTAGCTGCCTGTTACAAGGGTCAATAGAAAGGTACAGACAGTTTGAGTAACGGATGAAAATTCACAGATCACTGAGCACAGGCACATTTTTTTCCCAAATGGCTCACAGTGAATCTTTCCCATACAATTCATATCCTTATCTCATGCACTAAGTAAGCATGAAAGGTAAATTGTTGACTTTCTGTTATGTTATGAAACAATCAAGATTGAGCTGACCTAAGCGAGAAAGATACTAGTCTGCAGATTTCTGCAAAAGACCTACTGAGACATCAACCCCATCA
The DNA here is from genome assembly GCA_013400195.1 of Aramus guarauna. NCBI lineage: Eukaryota > Metazoa > Chordata > Aves > Gruiformes > Aramidae > Aramus > Aramus guarauna. Next base: position 387,291 of record VXBL01003769.1, on the reverse strand, counting down.
GCCTTTTTCTTTTTCTCTCTCTCTTTTTTTTTTTTTTTTTTATTATTATTATTTCCCTGTCTTAATTAAAGAGCCCTTTCCACTAGCTTGTTCCAGCAAGGCATTCACAGTGCAGATGCTGTGGTTTCATTCCAGTCAGAATAGAGACATGCTACACAACTTTGCCTTTAGTTTTTGGCTAAACAAACAGGCAAACAAACAGTAGATGAAACTAATGGAGAGCTTAATTATATCTATCCATCAAGCTCTAAATTTGCTTCCTTTCAGAATAGCAGGCACTGTCTTTAAATCCAAAAGGACTGATGGCAAGATACCAAGTTTAAAATTCGCCCACTGTCATAGGCTGTTTTACTAATTATCCAGATTCCAAGGCAATCATACAACCGTAATCATTCACCTCACGCCTGGAAACATAAGTCTTGTTCTTTTGATGAATATTTATAAGACAGTGTAAAGCAGTCTACTTTCTTTTCCCTTCAGGCAAGACAATTTGGAGTTCATCAATATGTATTACCAAGGACTTTTATAAAAGGCACTTCAAAGGAAATTCATCAGGCATTCCTTTTGTCTTGATTTCTGTTAGACTGATACTTCCTTTTGACAAGTATCAATAAATTATCCTCTGATGGCTAGAAACTTGATGTCTTATTCAGAAACTTCCTCACACAGAAAAGTCTGGTCCTTAAGTTTCCAATGAAATTTTTAGCATCTAGCTTCTAATTTAAGGATAAAGGAGGACAGAGGAAGCAAATGAAGGACAAAATAATCAATGTATTTATACAATGGTTCTATGATATATTTCACTTTCACAGATGACAGGAATTTTCCAGTTAAGAATTTCCATGACCTACATTCCTTGTTATTTTTTCCATTTGACTTTTGACCATATTTGGAATTTCTCAAAAGAAAAATTGAAACTCTCAGTCCCCAATGCTCAGACTGAACAATAAGCAAATTAAAACCAGATTAATGCAGATACATAGTGTTGAATGACAGAATGTCTCTGTCCCAGTTGGTTATTACTTTTCCTCCTTTGGATGCTGGCACAAAGGCTCATGTTTCTGGGAAATAAGGTGGGATCTTAAAGTGGAATAGAAAAAAACCCCAAACGTATCTGATTAATATGCAATAAAAAATACTTTAATGCCACATATTTAAAAGTAGTATAATCTCTGTGATTATTTCTTTATTTTGCAATATATGTATGCACAAGCAAACTATTGTGGAACATACAAAAATGCATAAACTATTGTGTGATGATAAATTAAATACCAGTCTGTGCAGTGATGGGGAAAATAATGGGGGAAAAAAAAATCATAGTTTAACATTTTCCTTTTTTATTTTTTTAAATAACAAATCAAATTATTGTAAGCATACGTTATGGATGTATGTGCGTGAATCACAATTTTTGCTTTAAAAGGAAGGCAGGCATTTCCACAGGTGAAAATGAACTCTCCAGTCATGTTGCTCCATATCGAGTCCACACACCATGATCAGGCCAGTCTCAGTTCCTTGGCAGCAGAAGCAGCAGCCTGAAGGGTTGGCCATTTCAGTCTTCAGTAAAGTGCACATAGCAAGTGCTCACTGCTGCTGCCAAGCCTGGTGCTATGCTTGTATCATTAACAAAATCATGTTGAAATACAATTTCTTGTCAGAACACAATCCACAATTCAGGGTCTAGTTTGTGTGTGCACTGGAAGAGGTGAGGGGTAATAGTCTTTGTTCTCCTTCTAAAACATAGTAATTGTGATGAGTACTTCAAAAGGTTATGTCTTTTTTAGAAAATTTCTGAAGGAACCTGGGGAAAATTAGTTCCCCTCTATGGCTATTGACTGGAAAAGTGCAGTAAAATTAACTTGAAAACTGACAAAGGTTAATTTATCATTTAGACTGAATTTATCCAGGTCAAGATGCAAACAGCACAAGGGACTTTCTGAACTCTCCCCAAAAAACAGGCCCAAAGAACCAGGTAATTTTCCCTTGACAATAAAGACTTACAATACAAAAAGGCATAAATAGCAAAAGACTTGAAGAAGGAACTGCGCAGAGCAGCAAGTGTATGGAGATGTCCTAGAAATGAACTGACAGACTTTTCATCACTGTATTTGATTTCTGCTTAAATCTTTCTTTTTATCTTCTGACGGTACAGAGAGACCTTGTAAATCTACAGTAGGTAATAAGAACCTTAAGTAACTGAATATGAAAAAAAAATAATTACAGAATGTATTTGCTGTCATGAGTAATATTATATGAGGTAGAACTAACTTCTGTGTATCTAGAAAGTAAAGTAACTTGATAAAAGAAGGTTTTCTGTTACCTCTGATGGCTGATACTTATCAATTGCATAGTACTTAAACTGGAAAAAAAAAAGTAACATGCCATGGCACATGAACAAGGTTTACTATCCCAAATTGGCAAGCTGCTGTGCCTTGATCTCAGCTAAATTGGATTGTTTACCAACGGAAATAGGGGAAAATTAATTTTCTCAATCTTTCTCTGAATAAAAAGCCTCCTTATTTTCTTCATAAATACATTCTTTGTGCCACATGAAGTGCTTAATGTTTAGAGTTGAAAAGCTGGTTATTGTGGACATCTAATTAGAATTACTCACTGTCTAAATTATTGTGCTTAATGTGTTACTCTGAATAAATATTTAATATGCTACCTGAGGTGTTCCTGTCTTAGGATTTTGATATCTATTTCCTAATTACAGCAGAGCAGTTGTATTACTGAAGCTTATGTCATGGCCAGTAGAATTTCTAAGGAGAAGTTCAACATGCATTTTAAAATATTCATGCAAGGTTAAACTGTCAAGACTTGTGAAAATTCAGGATGAAAATAGGTAACTATCGTCTCATGCTACTTCTGTTAAACAGGTGCATATTAATGAATGGATGAAACTTCCCTAGGGTTCAGTTTATGACAGGCGACTTTTCTTTCAAGCCTTGATTAGAAAAAATACCAAAACCAAACAATGCAAGTGTGGAGAATGACATATGACAGTCAGTCTCCTAGGATATTATCTTCCTGAACTTCTGATGCTCCTGGCATCCTTTTCAACTCATTGCAAAGATTTAAGGTCAGCACGAAGAAACAGCATCTTTGAGTGACCCTTGAATGAAAACACAGATGAAGTCCTGCATCTTGGAGCTCTCTTTCTCATGTAATTCTTTGTTTTGCCTACTTTTTCTTTGGTATCATGATTTTTACAATCAATTTGACATACTCAGCTTCAGATGTCAGCGCAGAAGATCTCTGCTTCCTCCTGGTTCTTTGTCTACCAGGTAGGACATGTTTCAGTGCCTGACTCCAAGAGCTGTACCACTCCCAGCCTGAGGAAAAATTTAAACCTAGCTTGGCTGTGTCAGATACTTCTACTCAATTAAATATTTTGAGTTGTGAATCCTTTTTTTTTTTTTTTTTTTTTTTTTCCCTGAGCCTGATGGGATGGGGATTGATGATCATGTTCACTTGGTATATTCCTTTGATGGGTTTACATGCTTGTATGTAAATGGATTGCGGATTCCAGGTTTTGACTCTACCCTCTTCATCCACCACATATGGATCTGGGGTATCTATCTGAGCCCTGGCAGGTGAGCAGAAAAATTTGGATGCAATGATGCTCAACAAAGCTAACCTTCCATCCTTTTGCGAATTTGAGTTGAGTGTTTCATAAGGATGCATGCAACAGAAAAAAAAAGGACTGAGAAGGAAACAATATCTATAACATGACTAAATCAATCCCAAGTTAAAGATGAAAGCTTGTCTTATTTATTAAATCTATAAAAGTCTTGTCCTGCTAGTTAGGACTTCCAACAGAGTTCACTCCAGCTGGTATAAATATCTTCCCCACCAAAAAAAAAAAAAAAAGGATTGAACAAGATCTGGCCACCATCACAGCTCTAAAGCCACTTGCACGTGAAAGTTGTGAACCTTATAATCATAGTCCATATGGCTATCAATTTGCTCATTTTCACACTTAAGATTATACATTTTAAAGTATGCGAGGACAAGAGGGATGCTGGGTCAAGTGCCCTTTTAAAACCTATATCAAAGTGTCTTTTAAAGATCTGCAGATAGCAAAAGTAAATATATGTCCTGAATTTAAGTTTTAGTGATAAATAATATTTCCTCATTAGTCATGTTCAGTTGCCCAAGCTGAACATAGAAGAAAACAAAATTTAAAATCTCAGAATTTGGAAAATAATTACTGTATAATTCTGCCTTTCTATTCCAAAGGTTCTGTATTTGCTCTTCCTTTTTACAGTATATTTTAGAGTCTCTACATCAACAACTTGCACATCTGTCAGCAGGAGAAGAAAAAAATGGATGACTGATTTCATGTCACTTTTCCTTCCATTGGAATTGTTAAAAGATCATTAAATTCAAAATACCTGATGTAGGTGACTTATGCTGAACATCATGGCACTTCTCCTTTGTATCAACTTTTGAAAGCTAAACAGTTGCTTTTGTTACACATGAAGACAAGAAAGAAGATCTTCCAAATTGTTTTGCTTGCAAAATGAGACGTTGTTTTCAGATTAAGTCTAGGGGTTTTTTACATTTGTGAAAATAAAGAATAGAAAGTATGTGCACCTGTAGGAGTGAGTGGGTGTAACAATTTTTGACAGGGAGAGAAAGAGGCTATGTTTCTATTTTGGAAATTGTACATTGAAAGCCTTTTAGAGTAATTTCTGCAAAATATATTAAAGTCTTCTTCCACCAGATTATAAAAGTTTGGTCAGAAATGTTCCCATCACTCTCTAAACCATCACACTGTGATGTCTGTCCTTTGTCAGAACTCTCCCAGACACCAGTAATATAATGAACTAGTACTTAATTACTAATAAATACAACTAATGGAAAGCTATTCCCTTCCCCTTTGCAAGACAGAGATATCTTCTGGATTCTCATATACACAGTGATGAATTTTCTCCTTGGAGAGGGGAGAAATGTCCTTCTCTTAGGGGGCATTTTGCTCCATGACAAAGGATTATGAATTTCAGTTTTGAGCCATATGATTCAAAGCAATGTCTGAGAAAGATTCAAAATACACATATATCTGCAAAAATAAAAAAACATGCAGCTCATAGGTTCATTTTTTACATCTTATAACACATATATTATTTTCAAGTTCTTGGGTACCTAGTGGGCCAGTGTGCCACCTATACAGAATGAACAGCTCTGAGCACTGTGGTCCCACAGAGGAACAGATGGAGATATTCAGGACATTGGAAAAGCCATAATGCTCAGTGTCTTCACATTTGCACTTCCAGTTGCAATGGTAGTGTATTGCAATGATAGAAAACATGGCAGCATATTACCTGACACAGCAATTTGACAGGGGTTTTGTTATCTTTCATTAGCTAGTCTCTGTTGACTCTTATCATCAGTTTTTCATGTTTATTGAGCTCATTTGAATAGAGCCAAGATATTTTCATGCTGTTACTGTTGGTAGCAAAACAATGGAATTATGAAAAGGGACTGTAGCACCTCATATATGAGGAAAAGCTGAGAGAGCTGGGACTGTTCAGCCTGGAGAACAGAAGACTCAAGGGGATCTTATAAATGTACAGAAATACCTGAAGAGAAGATGCAAAGAGGATGGAGCCAGGCTCTTTTCAGTGGTGCCCAGTGACAGGACAAGTGGCAATGGGCACAAACTGAAACACAGGAGGTTCCCTTTGAACATCAGAAAAAAGCCTTTTTTTCTGTGAGAGTGATGGAGAACCATGGCAATGGTTTCCCAGAGAGGTTGTAGAGTCTCTGTCCTTAGAGATATTAAAAAAAGAAAACCCAAAAACCTCTAGGCATGATCCTGGGTAACTGGTTCTTGGTGGCCCTGCTTGAGCAGTGGGGCTGGACCAGGTGATCTTCAGAGGTCCCTTCCAACCTCAGCCATTCTATGTTTCTGTGAGTCTGTGAAGGAAAATGTATAAGAGAACAAAGAAACAAATGCAGGTCTAGAATTGAAGGTTTTCTGTGCTATTGTTAAATGTTTGTGAGCCTGACTTGGAAGGTTTTGTCAAACAAGCAGTCAAGATCAAGAAGCATTAATCTTTACTATATTTGATGCTTCAGAGCAATTTTCTGAATAATTTTAACTTATGGGTTTGTGTATGTAAAATGCAATGAAGTATCCATGTGGAAAAGGAATTGGCCTGCTCAATACAAATAAGTTATGTGAGAACTCAAGAAGATAAGTACAAAAAAACATTCTATTCAGTATTAGATGTTCTTATTTCTCTAGGATCTACAGAACTCAAGGAATGAGCTCCAAAACTATATTCTACCATACACTGTTTCATTAAATTTATTTTTTATATTACAGTTATAGGTATTATTAGAATTTTCTAATAGCTCATTAAGCAATGCTCAACATCTGTTTGCTTCTTCCTCTGCAGTAGTTTTCTCTTTCAGTTGAGTTTTAGGTGCTTGGATTACTTTCCATTTTTTTAATTCCCCTCTCCCCCTGCAAGTCACATAGACATACATCTAGGATATAATATCAGAATAATGGTCAAAGAAACATACCTTGTGTGTGCAACAAATGATGAGATCTGCAATGGCCCCTGGGTTATTTAGGGAGCTTATTCTACTATATGAAACCAGCATACAGGAAAGTTTTGTTTGCCAAAGAGTTGCCCCCTTTGCCCTAGCTGCTGCATCAATAAAGCGCATTTGTACATCATGACCTTTCTTTTTGTGTTCCAGTTGGAGATGTAGATATTTAAAATCCTGAACTGCAGTATGGGTTAGGCAACTGAATAGAGAGCAGAGATATATCTGTCATCTGTCAAGCTGCTGAAAACACAAGCTGTAGTATTCTTTACTAGTGGCTGCTCAGCTCAGAGGTAGCCAAGGGAAGAATAAATAATGAGCTCATCTTCTGGGTCTGTTAGGATGGGACAGGGTTAAGGAACCAGAGAAGTGAGCTGTTGTTATCAGCAGCTACTGCTGCAGTTCTGGTGCTTATGGTCTTGTATAAGGTAATACAGAAAATAGCATGAATAAGCATTAGAAATAGAATAATATGCAATTTAGTATATATGAGTAAGCAGAAGCACATGGTATTGTAACTAAAGGAAGTCAAATAGGAAGACAGATCAAAGATAAGAAGATTCGGAAAAAAGAAAGAAGCAAAGTTTGCCACAAGATGTTAGAAGTTCAGATTGATTGCAAACAAGGCTTTCGATTTCTAATGACACTCCAGTGTCCTTCATGGTGATGTGATCTTACCATGCTTGGGATTGTCATGCTGTATACAACATGTGTAGTTTTATGAACTGCAGCTGGGTTATGTGCCATCTACAAGCTGCATGCAAATGCAATTCACAGCAAACATTTAACTCTTTAACAGACTACATTAAACATACTGATCATCAGACTTCCTCCAGTGAGGCAAATATCTTGAGATCCTGCCTTGATATTACATTTGACATTAGTAGAAGGCTTGCGGACACTCAGAGTAAGAATCAACAGTTCAATGAATACATCAACAGTCAGATCCGCAATATCAGTGAATCATATCATTATTAGCAGCACAGGATAGAGTGTGTAATATTGGTATGTAAGCTGTGTATCAGTTCTGAGAACTGCAGAAGAGCTGAAAAAAATCCTTGATCCCTTCATGTCCATAGTCTAACTTTGTACCTAACCAAAAGAGCTTTTTATTTCTTGATACATATGAGCATCAAATACCTTCCCACACCCTTTTTAAAAATGGTTGGGGAAAAAAAAAAAAAAAAAAAGATATCCAGAAAAGCATTTTAGCTTTTCATATATAGATTAACAAGTTTCAAAGTACAGCAAGACAGAGGTCAAAAGCACTGTGACCAGTGTGAAGTGGAGTGGCAGGTGGAAAGCAGTAACACTACTGACTGTCACACTTTTGGTTTTTTGGTTCTGACATTTTATGTCTGTGAAAAACGAAAACAGTGGGAGAAAGCAAGCTCCCCAGAAACACAAAAAATTAATAATTTAAGAGCTTTCTCCTGAGACCGTGTAGATATGTGCTCTTTCGAAAATTTCATTCAGTGCGGGTTTTTGTACACTTAATCAAGTGGTCATGGTATGTAGTACGTCACCTGTCTCTGACCTGCAGAGCAAAGATATCATGAAGCCTGTCTTTAATATTTGCATTTATAACCCCCTGCTTTTTTTGCATACACTGACTAGATCTACATTTAAAAAGACTCTAGATATGTGTTTTCAAGCAGATTAGTCATAATCTAAATTTTTTAGGTAGCTTCAGAAGCAACTTCTGAGAACGTGCAGAATCTTTTCTTTCCGTCTTTCACCTTGCCTTCTGTATATACACAACTTTTTGCACTCATCTTTGATAATTTTGGGCCTGTTAGGTTGTCCTGTACGGGACTAGACTATAGTTAAATTTATCCTGTCATTGAGTAAACTTTATCTGCTTCTTATCCTTTGGGTCTATAACAATTAGCAGTGCAGCATAAAACAAGTAGATCCATGCATATGCCTGAAACTAAGAGTAAAGCAAAGTTACTGTCACCCTAAATGGTATGTTCTTTTATTCTTGGGGGGGTTTAATAATGTTTGTTTGAGATTTTTAACTTTTCCTTATAGTTATATCAGGTAGACACTAGGACTGCTGAGCTACCTTGAAAATGCAGTTAAGTTTTCTGAAAAGGAAAATTACTGCGTGATATACCTGATGTATTAATTATATGCTAGTCCAATGATTGATTACACTGTGGAGTAGGAATTGCTCTCAACCCTCTCCCCTTTGAGATTGTGCCACAAACTTATCATTAGAGCACCTGCATCCTCACACAGGCGTTCAATGATACCATCACTGTTTTTAATCTTCCTGTAATTCTGGGAACGTGTTGTATGCTCTCCAAGGTGCAAGAAGGACATGTTGTACCCATTAACCTTTCCACACAATGAGTGCTCATTGCATTCAGAAGTTTGACAGAGGCCCAGTCAACTGCTGGGTAGGACCAAGCAACAAAATGCATGTGTTTTGTACAGCATATGCTATCAGCTAACAACCTGAAAGTCATCTTCTGCATGGAGTGAACTTAGAGCGAACAAATTAAACCTCATGTAGTAAATAAATCATCATGATAACGTCTGCTTGTGTTTGTTAAAAGAATATGGGAACCTTGGAGAGTAAAACATGAAGATTTTAAGGGCTGTCTCAGTGACAAACTGTATGAAGTAGACAGATATAAGGAAAATATCTTGTAGTGGTGAATTTTTCATTAGAAGTCAATAGACTCTGTAAAGCTGTCAAATGTTAACTAGCTTACCTTCTGCTCTTTGCAAAAAGGTTAATGGATACAGCACATTTGCTAGTGTGACACTGAAAAACAAAGCATGACAAATGGAACACTCTTGTATTTGTTTTGCACCTTTTTTTAGTTTTTTAATTATTACTTTGGGTTTAGGTCTACTATATGTAAAAGTGGCTAGAGTGTGAATCAATATTGGGACTGCTTAAAAAGCCTTACCCAAGTACAAAATATGACATATGGCCATCATGAAGGCCCAGGAGACAGATTTTCCCAAGACCAGGTGAGGATATAGTGCTGTCCACTGCCTATTCAGCCCTCTGAACTTGTGCAGATCATGTTGTTTCTCTTTTGCCTTGTCTATTTAAACTGGGGGCTTGCAGGTCAGAGACTGTATCCAGCAGTTTCATGCAGCAAGTAGCACAGTGAAGCTTTGATTTTTGTTGAGGCTTCTAGGCATGACTATAATACAAATAATTATTAATAATCGCATGAGTGTTGTGAGAAAAGCATGTCTGCATGTTTAGCATGCACATCCTTTTCATGTAGGTGGGGAGAGAACATGAAAGACTTCGGCAGCCATCCTTTTCCTTAATCACATCAATTGCATGAAATATGTTAATCCTTTACCTGAAGTGTTAGGCTCAAATTCTGCTGCCACACATTTAAGTCATTACGGGAAAATTTTTCTTAACTCCTAACATATCATTCAGTACAAGCTTTGTCAGAAATGAGTAAGACTAAGCTTTTAACTTGTGGCTCCCAAATTATTTATTTTTTTTTTCCTGCACTCTTTATCATTACTATAAATTGTCCTATGAATGTCACTGGTCATAGGACTTCTAAGTAAGTAAATTTAAGGACTGGATATTAGCTAACATTTTACCTGCTGCGTGATCTCATTGAATGAATTGTTCCTACAACACATACTCAACAAACAAACAAGATTGCAATAAGTCAAAGAAAAGAGCCCCAAGTGTCCAAGGAAACTGAACCACTTAATGCAACTACCAAAACCTCAATCAAATTTTGTGAAAAATCACTGATGATTGGTGAGTGGGTTCACTTAGGCATTTTTCACTTACCAAATCCCTACAGAAGTACTATTTAATTATAGAACTTTGCTCTCATCTATTGCCTGTTTGGGGAGTGATGCACTCCTGTCAGACTAAAATCTTTGAGGTTTTTATAGGAATAACTTGAGAAAAAATTAATCACCTTGGATCTTCAGGAGATCAGACTAGATGGTCTTTTGTGGCCTGAAACTCTACCACGTTATGAACAAGGTCACTCATATTTTGCACCTTTTAATCCTGTGATTTAAGATGTATACGTTCAATACTTTCAAGCAGAAAACTCTCAGGTCAGACTCTCAAGTCATAAACAGAAGAATTCACATAAAGAAAAAGTGAGACTCATAGCTGTGCAAAACCTATTTGGGGCTGGTTTCTTCTCCTTTTCAAAGCACAAGAATCTTCATCAGGCACTAGGTGGCTGTTTGCACAAATTTTAGAATTCTTTAGAGTCAGGCTTGATTTAAAAAAATAAAAAAAGTCCTGAGGCTATGTAGACTTCAAAAATTTCTTAGAGGCAGTATCTAGCGATACAATGTTCAAATAATTTAATTGTAAGTTTTCATAACATTTTTTAATAGAAACCAGAAACTGCTTGTTAGAAGGGTTTAGAAATTTTGGTTAATAGGAACCTGAATTTTATGAAATACCTGTAAGTGCAGCTTTGTGTCCTTTTCAGCAAACTTAATTTACTAACCTACTAACACTTGCAATCTTGATTTCTGTGGGAGAAAAAAAAAAAAAGAAGACATTTTATATGTTCGACTTGTGAAATATACTGCAGTGTTTAAAGAAAAGCAATACCAAAAGAAACTCAATGCTTTCAAGAGTCTAAATGTAACTATGCATCCACCTGCATCTGGGGACGATTTTAATAAGCTTTGGCAATGGAATTGTACCTTGGAATTTCTTATTTTCTTAATTCAAGAAAGAGAAATTTCTGAGAGTCTGCTATTATGCTGAATCCATTCCATGAAGAATCTGCTGATTATAGGTAGAAACAATCAAACAAAACCAACTGAGAACATTGGAGAAAAGATGTAGGACCATATAATTTTAATGGAATTTTCTAGTAGTTTTCCCTAGGAAGAAAATGGGGAGAATATTCCTATGCTGGACAGAAATAAAGCTGAAACTGGAAATTCAAGAACTGCAGAGGCAGAGAAATTGTGATGGAAAGTGTCATGGTTTAACCCCAGCCGTCAGCTAAACCCCACACAGCTGCTTGCTCACTTCTCCCTCTCCGCAGTGAGATGGAGAGAATCGGAAGAGTGAAAGTGAGAAAACTCATGGGCTGTGATAAAGACAGTTTAACTGGTAAAGCAAAAGCCACGCACACAAACAAAGCAGAACAAGGAATTAATTTACTACTTCCCATGGGCAGGCAGGTGTTCAGCCATCCTCAGGAAAGCAGGGCTCCATCACGTGTAACAGCTACGTGGGAAGACAAACGCCATCACTCCAAACTTCCCCATCTTACTTCTTCTTCCCCCAGATTTATATGCTGAGCATGACATCATATGGTATGAAATATCCCTTTGGTCAGTTGGTGTCAATTACCCCAACTATGTCCCCTCCCAAATCCTTGTGCACCTCCAGCCTACTCGCTGGTGGGGTGGGGTGAGAAGCAGAAAAGACCTTGGCTCTGTTCAAGCACTGCTCATCAATAACAAAAACATCTCCATATGGTCAACACTGTTTTCAGCATACATCCAAAGCATACCCCCATACTAGCTACTATGAAGAAAATTAACTCTATCCCAGCCAAAACCAGCACAGAAAGCCTGGAAGTGGTACACTGCTTGGCTATGCCCAGCAAAACCAGGATTGAATAACTAGTACAGGAATGACCGTTGTAATGAGTTTATGTAATACTATCATGGAAATAAATTCCAGAGAATCTCTAAAATCTACCAGTTTCACACTGTCATTGATATTTTTCATGTTAAGGAAATGCACTGCAACGAGCAGCTTTCAACAAACCTGCATGTGATGATATGCTAAACCTCAGAATCCTGGGCCAGCACAGAGCCCAGCCACCATGGGACACCTGCAATAGCAATTCTTTTTCACTAAGATGACAGAAGTGGAGAGCCCAAGCAACTGCCATAAAAGGCACATGCAAAATAGAGGTTACAGATACATATTTGCTTGTTCATCTTTACCTAGCAGCTTTAGACAGACTTAAGCAGGTTTTTTCACTTGCTAAAAGTAGCCCATATGGGCATTTCAGATCCCTTAGTATCTGTTTTATTTGTCTTCATCCAAAGCTTGCTAAAATATTGCCCGCATCTGCTTATAAATTTACATTTGTTAAGTAGTGTGCCCATAAAGTTAGTTTTTAATATGAAAGTCAGAAAATATTCTGCAGTGTAGTTATGCATCCTGGCACAAGAAATTGAGGACATTGCAGCTTTTAGAACTAAGTTATCTGTCACTTTCTCCTACTCTCCAAATTAAAGTTCTTGTAGATGTCTGTTGTTACAACACTTTAAAATTCACTCATACTGAAACTTTTTGATTTTTTGGGACTCTTCTTCCATTTTGGTTCAGCCTTCTTCCTTCTGATTGTCTTTTCTCTCCACTGCAGCCCTACTTTCTGAGAAATGCAGTCATATTTGACTCTCTTTGCACCCTATTTCCTTCCTACCTTAACCTGGACACATTGATAAATACCCAAGCTATAAAGCAGACATTTAATCATCTCTTAGGACTTCAGTAAAAATTGTAGCAAACAATCACTCTAAGTATCTGTTCTCCACAGCTTCTTGTGTCTGCAGTGAGACTAAAGACAAGAGTAAGCCGTCTTATTCTCACACGATGTAGTTTCTGTGCATTAGATGCTTGCATGCTCTTGAACACTTCTCATTGTAAGGGCAGCAAATAAAGGATCAGTGGAAAGAAATTTTTGCAGAAACAGACATTATCCCAGGAGCTAGCTTGAGGCTTAGAGTAATATAGAGATAAAATGGAAAGGCTGTGACCTTCATTCTTCATCTCCTTACAACTTGATAGTGTATTCTTCAATTAAACCCTTCTGACTAAAAACGTCACATTATCAACAATAAAAAGAAAACTGAAAGAGATTACTTTTAAGGCATACCATAGAACAGCTCTCAGAGTTAAATTTAGGATAACAGCTTTTTTCTTCAAAAATAAAATTTGTTTTGTTTGATTTACTCTCAAAAGCTTTCAGCATGTACCAGCTCACAAAACCAGTTCATTAAGCACTTAAAAGCATATTGGAAACAGTGTGACCTAAAGAAAAGGACCACAAAGAGATATAACCTGTTGGTGTCTGTAGCTTGCTCCTGTCCTATGTTTTCTAACAGACAACAGACACAGTTTCAGAAATGAATAGTTGAATGCTTGAACTGAAGTAAATGTTGCATTAGAATGACAAGAACAAAGAGGAAACATGAGAATCCATGCAGAAAACAGTATGGGATTGTGCCTCTGTTTCAGATAATAGAGATTTCCTTCTGTCTAATTTCTCTCAGTAACATTCTGCAATGGGGGTATTCTATTATTATTGTTATTGTTATTGTTGTTATTATTATTATTGTTGTTGTTATTATTATTGTTGTTGTTGTTGTTATTTTCCTTCTAAAACAAGACTCAATCTGAAAATTACACAGGAGGGACTTCATGTGAATACTCCCATCCTCGCAATGTATACAGCCAAGACGAGCTGCAAGCCTGCCTTATAGTAGAACATAACTTGACAGGCATGGAGACAGCATGATAAAAACTTCTCTTTTACTATTTAACTCTAAGAGCTTAAAACTATCCATCATTTGAGTTAATCAGGTAAGGCTATTGGGATATTTGAGCATCATTCTAACCTATATCATTCTTCTACATCTCTGCCCTCTGAGTGTTTCAATTGTGCATTTCTGGCCTTATTCATAAAAGCAGCATTGACTTGAAATTAAATTAAATAGTTTTTACTGCTTTTATTGTTTTGTTTGGGTTGGGTTTGGTTTTTTACTTAAGTTAGGAGCAAAAGCTTTTCTGTCTTTATACAACTGGTGGATATAATCATCTTTATTCTGTTTGTTCTGTTTCTTTTTTTTTTTCCCCCCAGTGTAAAAAGCAACCTACATTTTTTTTTCTGAAGTTAGAATTTCTAAATTTAAGTTCAAATATTTCAAAATATTTTAATTTTCATCTAGTTAAAATGCTGAAGACACATTGCTAAGGATGAAAAAAACCTCATTATTTTGTCAGATTAGTAAAACAGCGAATCATTATTGCATTTAAAACAGGAAAAAAATTAAAAAATGTTTTCTTGCTCCTCTTCAAATCACTCATATTTTCACAAGAACTGTCTGTCCCCACCTAACATCATCATCTACTTGTTAATTTATTATAGCAATAATAGCTGATATTAAGTTAGATTTTAAAGTGAAAACTACAGATTTTGTTTTTCTGCCCTCAAAGGGATTATAGATTTATGATCTCCATTTTAAATGGAATTTCTTCCTAGTCACCATTTGCATGCTATTTCTTATATAAAAGTCTGCATACCTACTTTTGCAGTGCTGATGGGTGCTCACACAATATAAAAACTGAAAATAAGAATAAGGAAATGAAGTTCTGCCAAAGCTATCCTGTGTACAGGGGAAATAGTGTTCCTCAAAGGTTTATATAGTGAAAAAATACAGGCTGGTTTTCATGGAGACCATATCCCTGCCTGTTTTCAAATCCCTGCTCTGGAATGTGGTGTCTTTTAAATAAAAGTCTCCAGATTTTTTCATGTGGGGAAACAAATATCTCTTTTCCCTTCCTCCCTCATGTCCCAGGAAACATCTGGACCAATTTTTTTTTTTTTTTTTTTTTCTGACATGTTCTGAAGAATGCTCACCCTGAGGTAAAGCTCACCAGGAAAATTATTACCCCAGCTCTTAAAGTTCATTGAAGTAATAGGTTATTGAAAACAGAATGGCCTAGAGAAGCACAAATCCCACAATGAAGAGAGGAACATGTCATTAATAATGGAATATTACCTATATTTGAATCTCTTGAAAAAAGTCAGAAGAGTATTCTTCATTAAGAAAGATTTGGTATTTGGAGGAAAAGGAAGATTGGTACTACAAAAAGTTTTTTACTACATGCCTTAAAGTTGTATTTCAGTCAATTTAATGTGCTTAAGAATTGAGCTGTAATTAATGACACTCAAGACACCAGCTCCCTCTGATGAACTCTGTCCTTGCTGTTTTGATAGCATGGCCTTTCTCATCTGAAGAAGTAGAAGAGGAAGTACAGCGTATGGAAGAGACTTTGTCTTAATTATGAATGAACACACTACTAGATTATTTTAGGTAAATCTTTCCTTTATCCTTGTCCATTTCTCTTCTCTCTTTTTATTTTGATATTTTTATTTCTCACTATTGCCTGGAAACTTCGCTATCAATATGAGTAATTTCAGATAAATCCTTTTCTGTTGACTGATTAATATTTCAATTTCTAACATGACTGTAGATCTAACAACAGTAGTTATTCCTTTCTACCAAAAAAAAAAAAAAAAAAAAA
>VXBL01003769.1:297768-371375 GCA_013400195.1 Aramus guarauna | reverse complement strand
AAAAAAAAAGAGAAAGAAAGAAAGAGAAAAAAGAGAAAAAAAGAAAAAAGAGGAAAAAAAGAAAAAAGAGGATAAAAGAGAGAGAAAAAAAAGCTTTTTCTTTCTAATTCAACATACCAAGTGGAAAACAACTGGTTCAGTTAATATAAATCATATATTATAAAGAAAAAAAATATTCAGATAAAACATATCCATTTTCCTGACTGTAGACATTGATGTTTGATTGACATAGAAACTCTTGTTTACAACAGTTTGATGACATTGTTTACAGGTGTTGCATAATGTTGTTGACAAGAATAGTGTTGTTTATATAAGCAGAATCACTGTGTGCAAAATAGTCTCATATCTACGTGTGCTTGCTCATGCAGTATGAGCCTGCTTACTGCAGGCTACAGTATTTGATCCATAGCTATCAGCATTCAGCTGGCAATTTGATTTAGAAAATATGGCCTGAAAATAGCTTCATTTCACATATATTACTTTCTGACTGCTGCTGTGATTGCTCAGCCAGAGTCCAGCTGTGGAAATGTTAAAACTATTCATCAGGCATGAATATTCATCAGAGTGGTATTCTTATTTTCCTACACATCACTGAAATGGCAGACACAACTGCTAGGTGAGAGGTGTGAATAAACCCTCCAACTCTCTTAAAAGAGTAAAATCCCCCCACACACACACTCAGGCACATCAGGAAGCCCAGTGAATTATGCCTGGGCAGTTGAAAGGCAATAGCTTCTGGGTCCTCCTGATGCAGCTGTATTCACCGTGCGATTTGTCATATCAGAGGATCAGTCTGAAAGAAAATGCCAATCCCAAATAATTACAAAATCATGATTCAAGCTTCCAAACTCTTGAGCTCAGTTTAAAATCATGAAGGTTTTTTAAAGGAATTATTTATACTTGCTTTTACAGACTTGAGTCTTTAGGGACTAAATGACAAATTAAAACATGATGGTTTAAAATAGAGGTTGAGACTGACGAATAATCAGAGGATCTGGAGCTTCAAAAAAAGCCAATAAACCACAAAGACTTGTAAAACTGAAGCTAAAATGGTGAAACTGCTTTGCTATAAATGGTCATTGACTTCAGCAGGAATGGGGTTTGGGTCCAACCACAAAGAAAGGCGTATTATCTCAAAAGCCAATTCTCTAACCCTTGTTCATTTCATGCCACATATCCCCTTGAATTCAAAAGACAAAATAGGGTGAAAACTGTGCACCTTGTATCCTGAATTTTAAAAAAGAAAAAAAAAAAAATGCAGGGTGAGGCTTACTGCTTCCAGCAGCGCAACTCCTGACACTGCATCGTGCATGACATTCCTCAAGGCTGAGTCCTGGCACAGACCCACAGTTGGCATAAGCCAGTACAACTGTATTGATTTTGGGGGAGCTACAGCATTTGACATCAACTAAAGATAAGGTCCATTAACTTCCTATTGTCTCTAGAGCATCTGCCTACAGCTTTGCACTGATACACATTCATATGGTAATGGAGTTAATACAAAAATCATTGTCTGGCAGTATTCAACACCAATAAAATCCACTCCGTGGCAGAAGTGCTGTGCACAGCCTATATACATCTGTGTCCTAGGTATTTTTTCTCTGCAAGTCTTGTATAAGACTTTTCTTCAGGACAGGATTCAACTCCTATTGAATATTTATCTGAGGAGAAAAGCAAACAAACAAACCTGGAATGAATGCAACAAAAAGTACTTCTTTAACAACGTGCTTGTTGTAATTCTTTGTCACTTACAGTTTTTGATTCAGATACATTAATATGATATTGGAGGGAAGAGTTATGTATGTGGTTCTATTAGCATGAATTAAAAAGGGTTTCAAAGCAAAATACCAGTTTCAGTTAAAACGAACTTACTCTTTTTCAAAAGAATACCAGATACAGTCTCTAAAATTATGTGTTTTGCTTGATCTTTGCTTGACAGGATAGCTTTACTTGTTCTGTATCTCCACAGCTACCGTTCCAGACATTTATTTTCTGGTATTATTGTACTTTTCTAAATCATACCAGAAAGATCGATACCACTTTAAATAGTTCACAGTATTATCACCAATAATTAATAGATACTCTATTAAACTCTGCTGTCCTGCAAAAGAAAGGAGAGTGCTACTCATACTGAAATTACCAGGGTAAACCACGTACAAGGATAGACAAGAAATTTTTATTTTCTGTACATTAGTCAATATTTTTCTTTTTGTGTTGTTTTAGGTTTTGGTTTGGGTTTTGTTTTTTTTTTTTTCCCCTAAGATTGTTTTTCCTTACCCACTAATCTGTTTTCCATTTCCATGACCCAGAAATTAGTAACCAGAACTATCAAAATAATCCTTTTTATAAATTATTATTTTATTCTGGCCAGTGTGGCAAACAAAAGAAGCGGAAAAAACAGATCAATCTGTTCCTCACTTTTCTTTCCTCACTTAAAAGGATCAAAAAACCCACATTACTTTCAATTGACACACACACACAAAAAAAAAATTAACTTGGGCATCTATTTAAAAAAAATAAATAAATCAAGAAGGAGCATCTGACTACTTAAGTATTCTGACATAATTTTTCACAGTCACTCCCAATGAAGCTGTATCATTTTATATAAATTATTAAATTGCCATGTGAATCCAGAAGTCCATTTCTGAGTTAAATTTACTAACCTGTCATTGTCTGTCTTTCCTTTGATAACTATTTAAATTTTTAGAGTTAAGCAGATGTCATCTCAAGATGGTTTGGGGAAGCCCCTGTTTCAGCATATCCAGAGAGGTACACCTGGCATGGACCTGCATTTCTCTTCATTGGAACGACATGATTTGGGCACCAGAGGGTTACAAGATGAAGAGACACAGGGTATCACTAGCTTTTAGCTTGAGCTTCCATCACCTAGCTAGTGCACAATGAAGAAGCAATTAAACCATGGTTTATCTCAGCTGTTTTGAACATGTGTCTGTATGCATATATAAGTATGCATATGTGTATGTATGTAAATGTAAACATACACGGTCAAGTGGGATGAATCTCAGGTCATGTGGGATGAATCCCACCTGCATGCTCTCAAGATAGCCACAGGCAAGGCTTGGTATGTGTGAGATGGAGGTGCCATTCAGGAAGACTGAGAAGATAGACATTAGTATATTTGAGAGATGTCACTTAGCCTCAGCTTATATTCCTCCTGGTAAACCTGCTCCAGTCTGGAAGAAAAAAAAAAATGGTGTGGGCTTCAACTTGAATCTCTCACAGCATAACAGATATTTTAATTGCCAGAGTATAGTGACTTCCAAAATATTTTCTGTCAGTTCCTCTTGTTATACCATGTACCAAGTATCTGGTAATAAGACAGTATGTTGCTGATCCTCTAGTTTGCTAGGACACATGAAATTGGGACTCACGCACTCAGATGCTCTCAGTAGGGGAAGGACGTGAACCTGACGCATCATTTTTCCAACCTGTGAGTTAAGGGCTGAGCTACATGCAGTACTATTGGTTTCTTAAGAACCGAGGCCTGGCTTAATTTATTTCAAGCAGATGAACAATTTGGAGATGGCTGAAACTGTATTTCTTGCTAATGTGGGCAAGAAGATATCAAATAATGATATATATCAAACAAGTTAAAAACTGTACGCTAAAATAATAGCACTGTACTTGAGGGAGCATTGGTAAGATTTTTGAAACTACAGAAGCCCCATTTCCAAAAAAATTTTATTTACAGAGGGTCATTAATCCTACTGAAAGCCAAAGAGACTTAGGTTAGATTGATTTCAGTAGGAGTTAGTCACTTTGAAAATCTCATTAGGGTACCTGTCCACATCTTTACACTCCCAACTTAAATGCTTTTAACATTTGGCTGGTAAGTCCCTTTTCAAAATGAAGGCTTAGTCTCAGAAACTACATAGACTTAGTTTGTTAAAGATATTATCTTCCAATGATTTTAGTGGAAAAGAGGTACCTAGGTACCTTTCAAAATTCTAACTACTATCAAAGTTAAACTTGAAAGGTATGGATAGGTAACAAAAATTATTTGTAACATCTGAGATTATATAGTATGTTTCTCTGACAATTATTTTTCCCACTTTGCAATAAAAGCAGTATTCTGTTCAAAATTAAGCCATTCTTTCCCATGTTTGTGTACCAAACAGACATACTGCACTAATGCAGGAAGGGCAGAAAGAAATATTCTTTTTAATCACGAGAAATGCATGGAGACTCAGAGTAGTGAGTTTTGCAATTTCATCTGACATGTGTAGTGGCTCAGAAGCAGATTGCAAATCCAACATGCAATGACTATAACGGCTCAGAATCAGCATGCGGTGTCACTGCATGACACACTGAGCCGCTCAGAGCAATAGGCTGTGCCATCGCATTCCAAGGGTTCACACATATAGAGATGTTTCTCTCAATTTTTATTTAGAGTAGAAGGGGAAAAAAAAAAAAAAAAAAAAAAAAGGGGGGGGGAAAGAAGAATGGATCAGGGTTCAATGTTCAAACATAATTCCAGGTCAGGGTGCACATTTTGCATATGACCTGATCATTCAAGAGCTGCCTTAATTTATGGAGAGTTTGGGAGTGTTGTTTATGCTGTTTCTAGGAGGATTTATGTTTAATGTAGGATTTCTGCAAAATGCTTTGTGGTCTCCTCAGTTTCTTTTGGAAAATAATAACTAGATTGAATGGAGCACTTTAGAAGATATTTCATTTCTTGGCTTTTAAAATCAATATTTTTCACATTGTCATGAATATTTTTTGTAGAAGCCTTGGCAGCTATTTTTGTTCATTGTAATTGTGGCTATAGGTGAAGATGGAGTACCTTTCTCTCATTATTAAGAGCTTAGTAGCCCTGAGCTAAAGGCTGCAATTCTTCATGTCACCACTGTGGTGGCAAATAAGATTTTCCATTTAGTTTCTGGTAACCTCATTTGTCAAGGAGACTGTATTTCAAGTTTATATAGATTTAAGGCAAACAAAACTGGACAGTTAAATACTTCTTTTGTCATAAATTGAATTAATCCATTAGCAAAGAATTAAACTAATGGAACATTAACATTGCTGATATGCTGGCCTATTTCAGACTTTGTGTAAAGAAGGTTTGTGAAGTTAATATTAAAGCTAAATCATCTTTTCATTAATGACAGTTTCAGTACGTTGCCAGCACAATCTCACACACTGACATGAGTTTCATCCAAAATTATGGATATATTTTTCTCCATGGAATTTTTCCCCTTTCTTTTTACTTTATGTTTTTATTTTGTGTGTGTGTGCCTGAGCGTGCGTGCATGTATGTGTGTGCATGTGTGACAACCAGGAGTGTGAATCATATGAAATCTGGTACAGATGCTTAAAAAAGCTTTAACAGAAGAGTTCTGTTAAAAAGAGGGATCTGCTCTCAAGTTTTTCTTGTGGTTTTTTTTTTCCTTCCCCGCCTCCATTTTCCATATTTTTTTCCAGTGGCAGTTGAGATAGAAAAGGTCATGTTAGCAGATAAGAAATGCTAACTCCCTCTCAATCTTCATATGACATGCCTTCTGCGCTCCGCGACTAACCCTCACCTCGATGGATAATGCATGCTAAGGGGCTCTGGCTGAGGCTTCTAATCAATGCAAGTGTAGAAATCTGACTGGGGCACTTTCAAACACACAATCTGAGCCAATACCTTCTTTCAGCTGTTTTAGATTATGCTGAGCGAAGCCCATAACTGCTAGGCTTAGCTGCAGGTTTGTGATTTGATGCAATTTAAAATTCAGTGAAACCATGAAATTGCGAATTACTCGCAAAATGAAATTAACATAGCCTGCATATCATCCAGTGTACTGTGCTTTCTTCCCCCTTCTCTCACAACCATTTCTGTTCCTTAAGAAACATTTGAAAATTGGGAGTAGGACAGTACTTTTCACATCATGTTGCGAACGCACAGGTATTCCCAGAGGCTACTGTGAGGATCAGGATTTCTGAATGCCCAAAACTTTGATTACGCATGCTAGAAAAGGGACATGAGATTATACAAATATTTTTATTCTACTATGTTCCTGCTGAGCACAATGAAAAAAGCTCCACATTTTTAGAGTGGAGATTATCGTTTTGTATAACATTGAGTCATGTCCCATCATGGAAAAGGCTATAATAAGAATAACTTCTTCTGTCATATCAGAGTGGGGAGGTCCATGACCTTTGATGTTATTCTGAGCACTTTTTGGCAGTGCTTTGTAGACAAATTTTCAGCAATTCCAAATTTATTCTCCCTTTTGCAATTGAAATTACTTTCAGTCTTTCAATATACTCATTCATTCAAATTCAGGAAGAAACTGAAATTTAATGAAATTTTTTAGATCGTGTAACATTTGTTAATTCCTCATTATCTTGAGGACAGGAAAAAAAAAGAGAATCAAACTTTAAGGGTTAATGTTTGCATTTTTGTGTTTGTTTTTTTTTTTTTTTAGTTCTGCACATTTGTCAAAAATATCTATTGCTTAAATTTCATATGATAGACTGATTAGTTTTATATTTTCATTTTTGTTTCTTCTGAGGAACTGAAATATTAATGACTAGACTTTTGAAAATCCACTTTGCCACTTACTAAGCAGTTATAAAATTATTAGATTTCTGTAATAGAAAGGTATTAGATTTTGGTCATTATTATTAAAAATAGTATTTTCTTGGCAACAGTAGTGTGAAAAATGAGTCTTAGATGAAGAAAGCATTTTGTTTTCTGGGTTTGACTGAATTCTGATTCAAAAAATGGATCTATCCTTATGTCGTTTCAGTAAAGCTGTTTGATCTGACAGGGGTAACATTTCTTTTCCCATTGCATAACAAATAAAATTAAAAGAGCAAATAAAATTTTTCACATCCCCTTAGCAATCCATTTTTAAAACATTGTTAAAACCTGCACAAGTTCTCTAGCTATTTTCTTGTATCAAAGATTGCTGCTATTTTATAGTACCGGTAAAATATCTCCTTTTTCCACTATTCCATTTATAACTTTCAATCAGATTATTTACAAACTCAAATACTTTATAGCCAAGAATAATCTCTTAAGGGCATCAAAAATCTTACCTAAACTCATTTTGTTATTACAAAAATGTATGGAGAAATGTGTTCCAATCACAACAAAATAAAGTGAACATTGATTTATCAACAGATGTTTCTTATTAATACATATTATACTTACTATTTTGATTTGGTTACTAAGGTTACATTCCTACAAAGATTTCCACAGTAGCCACCTGTAATTCATGTGAAATTCCCCAGATTTAAATTGAGTTTGTGTGTGCTGAAGAACCATCTTTATTATTTTTATCGATAGTAGAAATAGACTGTGCTTTAGAAAGTACCTTTTCGTAGACAAAAAGGACACATACTCTATTTCCATAATAGAATTCTGCCTTTAACCAAAGGAGGAATCAGTCTGGTCATATTCACACTCTTCTTTTCATGACCTAAAAATCTCTCTGAGAATCAAAGCTTTTCCTCTCCTGCCCCGCGATGCCAAGGCAGAGAGGAGAGCACGCAGCCGGTAGGGAGGCAGACCCCGCACCCCGGGGCTTTGCACAGCAGAGTGCTGAGACCTGCTACCTCTTACGTTGCCTGCAAAATCTTCATTCACTGTGGATGAGGAATGTGTTGGGTTTGCTACTGGACATGGATAAAAGAATGCTTACCTGAAAGCATAGATTTCAAGGAGCAAGCAAATTTACAGTAAATGAAATAATGAAATACATTCCTAATCTTGTCTTTAGCAATAAGAATATTCTGTACCAGCTTTAGTATCTTGGTTAGTTTCTACTTCTCTTTTCTTCAGATTAAAAACTCTCCCCTTATTAAATGCAGTTTCACTGTCGAAGAGGCTGGCATTCTCACATCTGAGAACGCTACCAGCTCTTTCTTGTCTCCAGGGATCACCCTGCTGCTCCATCGGTTTTGCTGGCACAAGCGTTTGTACAGCCATACCATAAATAAGATCACAAATACTGCCCAGTAGCCTTCATTGGCAGTCAGATAAGATACTTTCTGACAGAAATGCAGATCTTGTCTGCTGACAAGCAAGGAGAGAGATCCTTATATGATATACGATTTTTGAAGCACATTCATCAGTTCAACAAAATCCTTCAGCAGAATCATATGCTTATAAAAGTTCACATTCTTAGTAAAAAATTTAAACATCTGCTAAGTATTGTCCCATTTATTTCAGTTGACATGACACATACACCTGAAATTAGATGAGTGTTGAAGTTCACTTAAATTACATCTCATTTTCTGAAGTTTCCTTATGATGCAAGATCAACATGAAATATATGTTTTGATTAGAGAATTTAACTGTGACACTGAGTATTCCACTCTTTGAATCTGATCCAGAATGCTAAACCACCATTAGCTACAAATCTTTTGAATGTTTAGCTATTCACAAAAGACAGAGGAAAATTATATTGTTATAGTCGTTTTTAAAATCATTTTGTCACCACAGTATTCTGCATATTCTAATAGTCTAGGTTTTGTGAGTTATGTTAGAGTTACAATAGCTCTGGGAGGTTTCTTGATGAATTCTCAATGGTCGGTTCCATTAAGCAAAGATTGGTTTGCTTGACTGGAAATGAACCAACAATGTGTTCAATGTGTTCAATGTGTTTTATACATATTCTTGGTTGGAAATACGTTATTATTACAATGTGTCATTTGTATTTCCACTATTTTGAAAGAATAGATCAGTTATGTAGTCTGCATACTGAATAATTCAAAGAAGTGTTCACTATTAAATATTTAATCTATTCAAAATTATACAGTCCCAATATATATCAGTTAAATGCATACATTTATGGAAGCCCACTTTTATTAAACCAAATTAAATATTGAATCAAATTTAATAATTAAACTAAATTACTTAGTGGATCAATTTAACACATAACTTCAATTTATGCAATCATACTCAAATAAGAGAGGAATAAATATTGAATGGGTTAAAAGTAACCATACTTATCTGCTGCTAGAAATATTTCTTCTAAACTCAAGAATTAAGAGGTGTGTGTGTGTGAACATGCACAGACGTATACTTTTTTCTTCTGTTGATCTTCCTAAACTAGAAAAGAGAAAATGTCTGCCACTATATAGGCCACTATGGGCAAAAAAGACAGTAAAAAGAAATGTAGTGTATATACACTTGTGTTTTAGAAACCTGTTCACAAATTATCTAAACTTAATTAAATAACAAATAATTTAGTAACAAAGGAGTTGTTAGGGGTGTCCTTTTTCAAGTCCCTCTTCCCTTTCTTATTTCCAGCCTGAGCTATGCACCATTTTACGTAAACCAAAACTTTATGATGATATTCATTTATTATTTCTTTGGATTTGGCTAAAGGCAGCAGAGCAAATGTTACATATTTACTATCACAGATGCTAGGAGTCCATGTGCACCTGAATATCGTTCAGCAAAAATGGACTCATAAGCTGTGATGTGCTGTAGGCTATTTCAACTAGATCCAGAAAAAAACACTGCTTTGAACTGAGCACCCAAAAGCCTAATGGTATGGTGTATGACACTGCTTTCATGTAAAACAAACTCTCCATCTTACGAAATACATCTTTATAATCCATTTCAAATTGTAGTTCAGCAAGGAATTGACCTTCCATCATTTACCTGCAAACTGGCTTGTTACAAGTCATCATTTAGATAACCTTGTGAAATATCTTAATTTAACTAAATATATTCTACATAAAAATGAAAATAAGGAATGAACAGTATCATGAGGAAGAAAGACAGATAAAACTGAGCTAAAATTGAACTACCTAAACAACAGGAGCATTAAAAAAAAAAAAAAAAAAGGTATCATACCTTTGGAGCAAATATATAGGAGAGAAAGAATGAAGAGAATAGAACTTTCTTGCTTCAATCAGCAACTATAATACAAAGTAATATGTGGAAATCAATGCAGAAAGAAAAGATTGGTTTTGGCATTACTAAGTTTAATAACCAAAGACAATAAAATTCTCCAAAAGCAGGAAATTCTTACAAATATTTTCATGATCCAGATTCTTGTAAGATCTATGGACAAGGAAGTCCTAAATGTATCATATTTCCTGAAGCTGACATTTTGCAGCTTTTCTGCAGCAAGAAAATCAAAGAAGAAAGTGCTTGAGAGAAGACCTGTAGCCTAACTATTGACCATATTTCTTTAAAATGTGTGGTAATGCCACCTAAAGCTGTTTGGTCTAGCTTTACAGTGAGGAAAGAACGAATACACAATTTGGCATCTGTGACGTTCTCTGATGCTTTCAGTCTGATTACATTTTTGGAATGCCAAAAGACAATTTTATTCATTAGGAATGCATATTCTGAAAAAAATCCTAGAAAATAAAATTGTTTCAATTATGAATTCTAGTTCATCACAATTTAAGGGTTTTCTTACTAGTCAGCCTTGTACCCTCTGATCTTTTTTTGTTTCATTAGACAGATGACTTAAATTAAGAAATGAGGAAATGCTTCCTTAGTGTCAGTGCGTGACCTATCTGCACACTGGGGTGACCCTTCAACTCAGAGACCATCAAAAGAAAAATGAATCAACTCAATAGAGCCTCCCTCCAAGGGATATTTAGTCTGTAGAAGAGGGTCCAGGGGATAAACCAGCATACTCTGGGAAGTGAAAAAGCAACTGTGCACAGCAACTTTTTAAAAAGTATATAACAGAACTTCTTTCAACTTCTTCATTTTCTGAATGTAACGTATCAGAAGCACACATCTGCAGGCTTCAGCAAATATTTGCATTTAATATCTGAAGTCCATAAGTGAAACCAAATCAGCAGAATTCAATGGTGTGCTACCCTCAGTGCATCTTCATCTCTCTCTCCTCTTAAGCTGTACAAGCCAGGAGGAAGAGGCAACCATCATCTTTTTTTTTTTTTTTTTTTTTTTTTTTTTAGGTAAACTTACAGTACAGCAATTTCTGTACTGATTATTCTCACTTTGGATTTTGAAAAAAAAAACCATCAACTTTCTCTACATATTTTATTAGTGATGCAACAGGATAAGAAATTCCAGCATTTTTTTTATTTGCATGCTTGTTTTTTCATACTTTCATATGATGACAATATAAATACGTGACTCGTTCACCTTAGTCACAGTCTAGTGAGATTTCGAACAGTTTTTGTATGGTGTGAGTGCCTTCATATCACATAACTAAGCTCTTGATGAATACAAGCTCAGAAAGGGCAGGATTTCTTTTTCTGCATGTAACTCACAAGTATTCAAAAAGCTTCACATTTGCCTTTTCAAATAAGTCTTAAAGTTAAATACTCCATAGAAACAGCAGTATTTTGACATATTCCTCATATATGAAAATTAGAACAAGTCCAAATTCTAGGAAGAGCCACAAGATACAGCAGTAGCCCTTAAAATGCCAGTTCCTCACTTCCTCTCTCTTTTCATTCTGCCACAGCAATACTTTGCTTTCAAATTGCACAAAATTTGACATGCTGCTGCATCATGTCAGTTTGCTCAGAAGTAAGATGATGCTAGGTCTCTGGCTCCTTTCAATTCCTTCCCTGCCTTGGGAACCTCTCCTGCTCCAGCGTCTAAGATGGCATAGAAAGAATATTACGGAAGGATTCAGGCATCTCATCTTGCATAGGTTGATCTCAGTAGTTTACTTAGGAGCATAAGTAGATTCAGACTCCTTTTTATTCCTCCATGGGGGGTCATATAGTATGCAATACAATTTAGTCCCTGTAGAATTGACAGAACAGAATGTGCAGCTCAAGTCAGAAGAATTAAAATGGGTATAATACCTGAATTTGAACATTAAAGGGCATATCTGTTTTTTATGTATATATTATTTTAAATTGAGTCAATGTAGATAAATATGTGTGCAGTCTTTTAGTGGAATGAATGAGAGAGTGGGAAGTGAAAATACTGTAATATGAAATTGTGTTTCAATATATTGTGTTTTCACAGTAATAGGAACATAAAAACATGAAAACTCCTGAATTTCCCAGTATTGCTTAACTTTAGGAGAATTTTCTCATCCAGCAAGAAGCTGGGGTGTAAAAATATGTGTTAGTGGTATCCTGCAGACCTACTCTAGCTGCTGAACTCACAGTACTACATCATTGTGAGTGCAGGTGCTAAGCTTCATTAGAACAAGTCTTTTTTATTTCCTCTGTGACATTCTCTCCTCTTTCCACTAAAGCCAGCACTTTTTCACTTCTCTTGTCTAGATGACTGTACAGCTTGGATGTTCAAGCCAAGTAGGGAATTACAGCATTTAATTTTGAAAAAGCAATTGGGAGGATGATTATCAAAGGTTATGTGGGAAAGGAAACATTATGAAATAGATTTCTGCCAACTCCTAGGCTTGTTTGCAGGTGCACAGGGACGTGAATAGCTCCCTCATGCAGACCTCAGCGCTGTTCTTATCCATCGCCGATTCCTTCAGTCTCCAAGACTTCTTGAGTGCGTGAGGCGCCTAAGAAGAGTCTGGCTGGAAGGAAGGTAACAAGAACAGCTCTGTCTTTTATCTTTGCATCTGCCACATTGCTGAGGAGAGAAGTATACTCAACTTAGTTGAAGAGAGAAGAGCTAATCTACCAAAATATTCTTTTTATCTTTTGAATGGCTATGAGTACATGACTCACATTTGACTATTTTAATATAGACAGCAATCAGATACTGTAGGACTTTACTTGGGCTGGTATTCATTTTTTCACTTTTTCAAGTTTAAGCCAAGTCTAGAAGTTACATTTATAGCCTGATTAAGGCACCTACCTACAGATTAAGACAATTGTTAGTTGTAGTGCAAGGTGTCTGTGCTCACAATATAGTCAGTGGAGATAAATTCAGCGCAGAAAGTAGAGATAAGAGAGCAATGATGGGATTTAGCTGCCTAAATATAAGTTTCTAGGGTCATTTTAGATGCTTTGAGTTCCCCCAACCTACATGGATCCTAGCTTCCAACTGCTATTCTTTCGAGTGTGACCCCTTGGGTTGCAGTGGACATTCATTGGTCCTTGGATCACATCCACCAGCCTGTGCAGATGTACTGCATACAACTGTGCATCTGAAATGCTACTAGACATTTGTGTTTGGACAGTTTATATCTGGTCAGCTGAATCACTCCCTAAGTTTCGTATACAGTAGGTGCTAAATCTCTATAGGTTATAATAAGAATTTTAGAGCCATGACCTTATTTTAGCTGCATACCATAATGGTATTCATCATCATCTGAGAAGCCCTAGAACATCTAAAACACATGTAAAAGTCTGGAGACATGACAAAGACCTGTGGAAGATCTGCTTCATTCAGGCCAGGTAGAAATTCTCAAAGGTTTAAATGGGTAGTAGATACCTATGTGCTGACAACCAAATCAAACTCTCGCTCACATGTACATACCTGCATACTGACTCTTCCATTCAGATGTCTTAGGATGCAGTCCACTGGCTGGCTTCATTGAATAAAAAGACTTTCAGATTGACAATCGCATTATCTAAACTTCAAAGTTTATTCCAAGCCCTACGTCACAGCTTACGTCCTAAAATCTGCATGAGTTTAAGTAGCATTTTCCAGTTATAACATGCAAGTATCTCTCCATTACAAAGAAATTCTGTGGATCTGACTTCATTGCCATTCATTGTTACACGAAATCAATTCCTTTGGAGAGGTCCCAGAAAGGAGGCACTTCTGATAGTGAGCTTCCTGCCTCAAGTAAAGAGTAGTGCTTAGTTTGTTGGTTTCCTTTGCTGTCCTACTCTAAGATCACAATTTAATCTTCAGTCAAGTGAAGAAAGAGGTTTTGAAAAATCATCCTCATAAGCAGGTGCTGATTGTTCATCTTCCTGAAAATGTTACCTCTTTCATCAGCTTACTAGACAAGTCTTCCCTAAATAATATTGTAAGGTGATCAACTTACTTAAGAAACTGAAAACTAATAAATTATATTTGTACTGTAATTATCTTCCTTTTTTTTTTTTTTTTTTTTGAGCTTATGATAGAAAGGAGGAAATGCATCTTTCAGAGTTCAAACTGCAAATTATGTTAGTGCTGCTACATGCCTAGAGAGAGGAGAGAGAATGCTTATAGTACTTATAGTTTCAAAAGTTTAAAACTTACAATATTTGAGTTGACAATTTAGATTTGATGTTCCAGCCAAGTAAGAGAAAATTTTTGCAGTACTAAAAGCCCACAAATTTGGCTATCATGCCTGTGACCTACAGAGGCACCATCATCAGAGTTGGCTTTAGTAAGCTTTTTTGACATATGTGGAAAAAACAAATTAAATTATGACATATAATCCATATATTTGCAACCTGCATGAAGTTTATTATTTCATTAGAAGGTGATTTGAAGGGTTTTTTCATAAAACTAGTCAAACTACAGTGCAAAAAGCAAACCAAAGTCTCTCAGAAAGACTGCTTCTCAGACAAGAAGCAAAAGAAGGTTGTAAAATACATCAGGCATTTTAAGCAGATCTTGGGAAATACTTCCACAGAAAATTTACTCCAGTGTTAATTTTTTATTTTTTTCTTCCCAAAAAACAGCTGTTGGGGATGAGAGTCCGTGAAGAGGGGTACAGATAGGAGTGATGTTTTGGGGTGTCTGTGTTTGCCTCCAACCAACACAGGATAAGAAGCTCTCATGTCCAAGTGTGTGTGGAGATTCCTGTCTCCCTGGGACATGTGGTGCCATGGCTAAGGGCTCATGCTGCTGTGCCCAGCTCCCAGCAAGGCCAGACACGTTCTCTGTATTCCCAGCTGCTGTTCTGTGCCAACACCACCCACAACACTCTCCCTTTGATACTTTCTCTGAAATTAAAATGGAGGAGAAAATACCTCAGTCAATCTGTCAAACTTAAAGATCCTTCCAAGGATCAGGCAGGCTTTCAGATTCTCCTTGTTCTCTTCAGATAATTATTTGTTGTATCACCATGATTTTCATTTTACTGCTCTCAGAAATATCACCATGATTTTCATTTTACTGCTCTCAGAAAAATAATCAGATACTCTCACTGGAGAGAGGTGCTAGCTAACTGATTTAATTTTCACATGTTCGGTTGCTGTCCTCTTCCACTGCTATTACTCATAGAGAGAAGGAGAAAAAGAGTTAAACCTACAGTTCTGAGTCTGGAGGAGGGGGCTGTACCCAGATGCCCTCTCAAGAAAAGAGTCTGAGAACAAGTAATCCTAGAAAATAAAGACATTGTCATCCAGCCTCCATGCAATTCACAGAAAGGTCCCCAGGTTGCTACTGGACTGATGAGGCCAAGTGTAAGGGTCAAGCTTAGTCCCACCTTTGAAGTGGTATACTGATATGTCTTAGTCACACATTATCAGATTGGGCTTCTGACAAATGCAGGATTAGCTTTTTTTAATACAAAAATCAGACAAAACCTGAACTGCCAGTAACTACATTTAAAGCAATATTGAGTACAATATAGTATTTAGTATTTAAAACATTTGCCCAGGGACATGAAGACATTGATTACACTCCCCTCACAGCTTCAGAAGTTCAGATGCACAGCTCTTTGTCATGAAACTGAAATGCACTTTGCAGAGAATGACCTGGAAGTTTCTATTTGAGTTTAGTGTGAAATACTCAAGTTTCATCATACAGAATCTTAAATTACAAAAAGGAACAAAGTGGCTCGTCATGTAGAGGATAACGCAGAGACCTATGTGCTCTGTGGGCAACAAAAACTTTCTCATGCACCTCCATTTGTAAATGTTACTTCATTAATGCCTTTGTCTCCAAGACAGACATTCATCTTGTTTAACTTTAGCCCTCTAAAAATTGTCTACTCTGTGTAGTCAATCAGAGGGGCTGGCATTTTCAAAGAATGATTAATCTGCTTAACGATTTTGTAGGTGCCTATTTCTTCCTTTTCACTACATAGTTCAACACCTCAGGCTGGCCACGCAGGGCTGGGATTCAGTGGCTTAAACAAAGGTATGTCATGCCACTTGTGACTCCTAAAGTATTGCAGAAATTTGCATGCAGCTGAAAGACATTACACAAGATGTAAGAGATATTGCAGAGAGGGGGAGGTCAGACAGCTAAAGACAGATGAATCAAATCCCGCTCTAAAGATCTACATCATCTTCCCAACACTATAACTAATTTCACCCAGCTACAGCAGAACCAGTAAGGCAACAGGTCTAAAGAAAAACTGTGTTGTCCTCCAAGAACAGTGTTGAATGAGATTTACTTCAAAGAAGAAAGTTCAAAGAGGTCTTACAGTTCCAGCTTCCCACATTGGTTTTGTAGCCTGACTTGCCCTTCAATACTTCCGATTCACAGAGGAGGCAGGTAGGACTGTACTCTTAACTTACCATGTGGTGTGTGCTGTCCAAACCTAATACCATAAGCGCTGCAAACAGCTGTGCAGAAATTCAGGTTAGTTAGACCCATTGACTTTCTGGTTTGGCTTACTTAATGGTGTTTCTAACATTTCCAGATGTATGCTTCGTATGACAAGTAGTGTTCATTCTGTGGTGACATTGTTTAGTTATCTAAAGTAAAAATCAATTTATTTTCTAAAAATGACTATTGCACTAGAAGAGCTTCAGCTACTGAATCTCAACTGGCAATTTAGAGATAACTAAAACCAGCCAGAAGTAATTCTACAAGTCTCAAATGTGATACTGAATATGAAATGGCTTTCCTTCAATGTGATCACTTCAGCCTCTTACCCATGCTGACTATTCATACACTGACCTTTAGCATGTGCTTTACTTTTCCTTTTAATAGGGAATTGATGAATCCATCTACCTGTTGTTGGATTTGTTGCCCGTCAGTTCTGAGCAGTAAATTTCATTTCCTACCCACTAAAAATTCAAATAATAAGATGTGTCACATATTTCTTTAAAACTAAGGCATATTTATTCCAGGTATCCTTTAAAAGGCCAATCAATAAAATTGCAGTATATAGCATATCTACAGTTTGTAATGTAGAAGGAAAACAGTCTCCCGAAGATATGTAGTATAATAAAAAGTGTAAAGTAATGAACATATAAAACCTATAAAAACAATAGTGAAATATTAGTATGATGCTAAGTAACAGCTAATAGTAAGAAAAATAAAAAATGACCACAGTAATAGAAAACACATTGTTAAAGATGAAAGTTTTTTATGAGATTAATGCATAGCCATATCCTTCAGTCTTTCCTCATCTAAGGTGAACTCCAGTTGGGAGTACACCTTAATCAAGACTAAATAGTACCCTAATGTTTGAGAATTATTACAGACAAACCCTACAGACATAATTGGTCTTCATAAGGCAAGAGGATGAGCATTCAAAGTCCTTATCAGAACTGTTTTTATACAGTTCTCTGAATTCAGATATTAAAAAGACTAGGTTTTGCCAATTAACTGGAAATACAGTGATTTCCAATATTCTGATATGAATCTACTGTTAGGCAGGACTTTTTTGAAGGGAAAGTCAAGAGTATGCACACATTTATTTCCCAATTGATAGTGGGTTTGCACAAGAGATATGATGAGCTGTGGCAACATAAAGATATCTTATATAATACTAGAAACTGGGAAGGCGTCACAGTCTTTTGTCATGTATGCATTTCAGACATCCTCATCACATTTATATGAGCTAGAAATGAGATACTAAAGAGAAGGTTTTCTTTAGCTTTTTTTATTATTATTATTTTATTTTATTTTATTTTATCCTAAGCTTCTTCAGGTTAAGTTGCCTCTTACAGATAGTGAATTTTGAGTATATCTTTAAGAAGTAAGCTAACAAAATGTGCAATTATATACCCCAAATTGTCTTGTGAGGGCAAATTTAAAGAATATGAATCTTCTGGTAATATTTTTCTGAATAATTTATCTGATATTCCAGTATTCATTTTCAACGGTAGAGATCACCAGTGAGACATTAAAGATTATTGTGTGGACTATTTTGCCATGAGATTTTCCTGCAATAAAGCAAATTTAAGAGGAATAAAGCTGATTTAGAATACAACTGAGGTGCTTTAGAAATGTGCCCTCTGGCAAGCATCATCAGGCCTCAGGTAATGCAGGCTTCCAAATGTATCAAGATCCCCTTTGTAAACACATTGTTAGCATGTTCAGCATGCTTGTGAATTTACAACCAATTAAGCCAAGCTGTAGACCCTGTGCTGGTTCTCAGCAGTAAACCAAAAAATGAATGCAAGGCATTAAAAAGGGAAAAGAATAAATCTCCTTTCCCCTGGCTGGTGACACTGCCGCCAGGGCACTGGGCAGCGGCATGGGCATGGCTGGAGGATCAGGAAGCAGAGCCATGCATAGAAATGAATGTTCTGATTTACCAAAATGTTCCCTTTGCCTCGAATATCAAGTTCAATGCCTTGCAGAAAGGAAGGTAGAGGTGGCATTTAACTGGCCAAAGCCTCACTTTTCAAGACTGGCGTGTCTATGTCAGGTGACTGAATTAGTTGCCCTTAGCTTCAAATTTTTCCGTATATTTCAGATATTTGAATCACCTTGGATCTGTCCTGTAGATAACTTGTGGTAACAACCGTAAAATCTCACAGAGGAAGAAACAACATCTTCCCATTTCCACTCATTATTCTTCATTCACATCTGTCATCCTCAGTCTCTTAGCTTTTAAGATATCACTATCCATCCCTGCACTTCTTAGGACCCCCTTTATGGGTGATGAATTAAGCTCCCTCACCAGAGGGGTATAGGTTCATGTTGCTACTTAAAATAAAGATTGTCTTGATGAGATATAGTTTGTCTAGGAGACAGAAAGAAACCACGGTTCAATTTCACAGAGGGAGACCATGACAGTGGAAATATCTTTAGGGAAGTGAAAGTGTGTGGCATTTGCTCTTCCAATCCATGCCACTAGTTATTACTGCTGAGTTGGTTAAACAGGTCATAAAACAAGGCGTCCTTGTCTGTGACAGGTAGGCAAGATAAAAGTCTTACAGGTTCATGCACTTACATTTGTTATGAACTTTGTTTCTTGCTCTTTGACAATTACACAAAGGTTTTGTTAATTAAACAACATGAGAAAACTGCAGGAAACACCTTCAATTTCTTTTTTCTTTGTCTCAAAAATCCCCATAATAGTTTCTATATTTTAATCAAATTTCTTAACAGACATATGGTCATAACAGAGAAATCATTCTAGTCAGTAAAGCCCTAAGCTAAGCCCAAAATAATTTGATCATTTGTAAATCATTGTCACTTGAATGCTTTTTCAATATGGCTTAATTATAATGCAACACAATGTTAAGCTTCTGGGAAAAGACCTCCATTAAAAGGTACTTCCTGGGAAAAGCGGGAAATTGAGAGCTCTCAGCTAGCATTGCACTTTATTATTCATGTATAATTCTTCTGCACCACTGAACATCTGCTAATAAATTTGATTCAAGTTTCCATGATAGCTTTTACCCTCATCACTCAATCTCTGCATGAGCTTTGTATCTGATGAGAATTGATGTTATTTACTTATTGTGGAGAATTCTTATCCTATTAACAATTTAACCCATAAAGTAATCAGGTAAACTAAAGATGTTTATGAAGAACCCCCTTCCCCAATTTAAAAATAAAATAATAATCTTGATTTGCAGGAGAATTTCTGTATATTCCCTGGAAGCTAACTGACAGATGGTCACCTTGGCAGTATGCTGCAGCAGTGTAACCAAACATGTATTAAGAGTTTCTGATGCAGAAGGTGATCAAGAGCATCAGAAGCTATTACTTCTAACTCCAAGTTTTGTCAATCTTCTTTTCCTTTGTGCCTCCACAGTTATAGATAAGCTTAAATCCAGATCAAATATAAAAGTTCCTTTGAACAACTACAGATCTGTCATATTGATTTGGTGTATGACTTTGTTCCATGTGATATAGTTATTTTCCATGTGGTTAGATCGCAGAATTGCGGATTCAGGTTTCCTAAGTCCATTCTGAGATGTCCCACTGAATCACTGTCTGGCCTTTACAAAGTCGCTAAGATCAAGCTTATTAGAAGTGCTTACCAATGTTTCTGTTTAAGCCAAGCATTTATTTGTGCCAAGCTTGAAACACCCATAGTGGGGAGCCATGTTAATATGCCTAGCCATAATCTCTGTGTGTATCTCTTCAACTACCTTTATAAATGCAATAAGATTACCTTATTTTGTACAGTTATGTGTCATAAAACTTTTGAATCTCTCAGAAATGCTTAGTAGAAAGATCTGAGTATAAAATCAGACTTCCAGGATTATACACGATAAAAGAGACTATTATGAAACCAGAAGGAGTGAACTAACAGTAAATCCCCATCGATTTGTCTCCAAATATCCATGGTAAAGAACATCAGCACACATAGGAAAGGGCAGGCAGTGGCAACTGAGTTCTGCTTGCCCAAAAGTGCATCAGGAATGGCTAGACAGGGGTACTATGGGGCAAGTTGAAGTGGTCATACACCAGCCAGCAACTCACTCAGAAGGGAAACTCCCAGCCAAGAAGAGAGGGGATGTTTTCATTCCCTTTACAGCTTCTTTTCCCTTTCCCAAGGGGAAAGAAAAAAATATGCAGGAATTGCAAATAGACTTTTCCTTTCATTCTGATCAATTTTCTTTATGGATTCTGTAGCTTTTGCTGTAAGATGCCATCCAACAACCTTGAATACGTTACATAAAATAATCATGTAACACTGCTGTGGCTACAGTACTTACCGTGTCATGAAACAGGAAAGGTTAATTACCAGCATGCACTATTGTCACAAATTTTGTTTGAAGTAGTTCTGAAAAGGTAATGAATGAATTGTGGCATGATTTACTATATTTCAGGTTTTGTTACATTTCTCTTTCTATTTTCATTTCAATTGTTCGGGCCTTCTTCTGCAAACATCTTTTATTCTCTTTTTAGATTATTTTGCAAAACTGACACTTTTGAAACATGAAAGAAAAGTCAATTGCATTGCTGACGATTCTGTCCTCTATTGTCCCTGAGGCAGGCCATTTAGCCATCCTGTCCAGTATACATCTCTACATATGCAATTATTTTTTTTCTTAGTAGCATGTTGCAATATTTATTATATTATATCCTTCTTTGAGATTACATTGCTACAGCAATATTATTAAGTTCATTTGATCGGATGACTTGACCTTTAAACTGTTCTACTCTTCCAGAATTACTACTAGGAGAAAAGTTATGCAATCATTTGAGATTTTATTCACAACTGCTGGTTTTCCATTTAATTCTATATCTGAGATCTAAGCACATCCTACATAATAATTACTAGCCAGATCAGAAGTTAGGATAGCAGAGTCTACTGATTTATTTCTGAATCTATTTGTACTTCACAGTGTCCACAGCAGCCCCGCTGATCCTAGAGTCAGCTTTTACATAGAGATTGTAGGCACCATATGGCCTTTTGTATAATGTGAGTATTGTTGCAGATATGACATAAGAAGTCTGAATATAGTCTTCTTATGAACTTTCTTCATTTGCAGTTTAAACTAACTATTTTACTTTTTGTACCATACTGTGCCTTTCTGGTGCATAAATATTTCACATTGGTTTGATATAACCTGTAAATTAAGCATTAACTTAATTAAACAGACCACAGTCAATGCTGGGTCCATTAGTTTTTTACAATTAGAAGATGTCTACAGAGCTTACTCTTCCAAAATTATTTTTTTCAAATCTTGGGCAATTCACAAGGTTTTATAGTTGGACTTCATCAGATGAAACTGCATCTAGAAGGACAGATCTCTAGTTGACTTGATTTCCTACTGCCTTACTCCTGTAGGCAATTACATTTATGCAAAACACAAACATTGCTAAATCAGAATGATAGAATTCTATATCCAGTTTGGACTTTTGGTACATTTTTATGTATGCAAAGTAATGAGTATTCAGATTCTTTCTTCTTTCCTTGGTACTGTTAAAGGAATGAAGGGAGAAAACGGATTTATTTTTTTTTTAACAGTAGCTTTATACCATCTTTAAACTGAGCAATGCACTCATTTTATTGCAAAATTAATTTCTGCCCCATCATGTCAAAACAGAAGAAAGGCTGATGCTCTACAAATACTTATACCCATATGAAAGATTTTCACATATTTACCATCAGAAAGTTTTTGCAGACNAGCCCAGAACTGGACACAGAACTCCAGATGTGGCCTCACCAGGGCAGAGCAGAGGGCGAGGATAACCTCCCTCAACCTGCTGGCCACACTCTTCTTAACACACCCCAGGGTACCACTGCCCTTCTTGGCCACGAGGGCACAGTGCTGGCTCATGGAGAACTTGTTGTCCACCAGGACTCCCAGGTCCTTCTCCGCAGTGCTGCTTCCCAGCAGGTCAACCCCTAACCTGTACTGGTGCCTGGGGTTGTTCTTCCCTAAGTGCAGGACCCTACACTTGCCCTTGTTGAATTTCATATCGTTCCTCTTCACCCAGTTCTCCAGTCTGTCAAGATCTCGTTGAATGGCAGCTCAGCATTCTGGTGTGTTGGCCACTCCTCCCAGTTTTGTATCAAAGATTTCCTCTAAGATTTCTATGGTGATGTTCACAGCCAGTTTCTGGCCATTTTGCACTATTTCAGTGGCACAGGGCATTGAATTGCTGGAAACTGTGATAAAATTTGTCCTGACTAGTACAAGGAATTAAACACTTTCTAGAATGACCCTTTCCTCAAATACAGGCAGTGTTTTATTTAAATTTGCCAAAAAGAGATAAAGGAGGTCTTACAAGGGAACAGTCCCTTTTATTTACACATCTGGCATTTTGGAAATCAGTTACTTGTAACTACAAGCAATTAGGATAAAAATGCAATTTCAGAAAGTTTCTAGCAGTAATGATAATGAAGCAATGAAATAGATTGGGGACATTGTGGATTCTCGACCACTGGAGGTCTTTAAGAATAGGTTAGACAAACATCTGTCTGGAATATCATAGTAGAGACACATCTTTAGTAGGGAAGTAAAATCCACACACCACCTTTTCTTAAGGTCACAGCCTGCCTCAACACAATGGTCCTCAGCAAAAGAAGAGATTGTAGTTCCACTGTACAAAATGGGGCCAGCTGCATGGACTCTCTACAGGTTGCTGGTGATATCTCCATATGAAACAATTTTTCTCTGACATGTAGTGTGGTTAAGCAATGACAGTAGCTCCATGGTAATGCACTTTACGTAGTGTGAAGGTTTTTTTGCAACATACTGAAGTCCTCGATCTGCACGGGGACCTTGGGAGTCACGGTACTGCCATTCTGAAGTAACAAAGGAAGATGGTTCTGCTCTTACTTCTCTGCCCCCTCTTTTGAAAAGCAGCCCAGTTTGCTGCCCTGCCAGTCAGACTGAATAATGCTTCTAGCTTTTAGTCCTAAAAGTCATTACTTTTATAAAATATGCAAGAGCACATTTAGAACAGCAGTATTCCAGCAAAGTATTCATATGAATAATTAAACTGAAACTACAGTTGTCAGAAACATGAGCCAAGTATATGTTGTTCACTATTACCTATGCCTTCTCCGTTCACCTCCTGGGGTACTCTCTAATTAGACAAACGACTGTGGCTCCCTGACTCTCCCCACTTGCAGGCTCACCCCAGAAGAGCCAGCTGGTGCCGAGCGATGATGCAGGGGCAGAGGAGCTGTCCCACAGCAGCAGCATGCGCAAAAACACATTTGGCTCCTTACTATACCCACACTGAAGGCAGACATAATATCACTGATGGCATTACTCAGTAGCCAAGAGAGACTGTGAGTGCTTTCTGAAAGCCTGAGCGTGGTGATAATGTGCGGGAGGAGTCACGTCCCTTCGCAGCTGCAGATCACAGCCATAAGTTTTCTTCTGAGGGCAAGTTAAATCTTTTGGGGGTTTTTCACGCTCAGTATAAGCCTAGAGAAGGCAACTCAGGGTGGGTAAATTAGGCTCTGGGTGGAGAGAAGTCCCTCTCTACCGTCAGCAGCAGGTGCCTACGTGGAGCTCGTTCTCATTAAGTCAGAAGTACTGTGCAATTTTAAAAAGAGTTTAGATAGTATAATCATCACTGCTTCACATTTCTGCTCCTGCACTACTGCCTCTTTCCTCAGCCATATTGTATTCACATAGGCTCATGGGGAACCAGGCTAATAGGATGATGCAAGTTAAAATTAACTTTTTCATTTAAAGTTGGTCAGTTTTAACTGATCATTATCTGTCCACCAAAGGCCATAACAAATATTTGCTCCATTGCAAGTGGGAATGCCTGTAAGGAGCCACAGACAGCAAAGGGGAGAAGGAACCAAAATACCTTTAAAATTTGTGAAGTAACAGCATTTTCCTCCTCGAATCCATTCCAAAACTT
This sequence comes from Aramus guarauna, assembly GCA_013400195.1. Lineage (NCBI taxonomy): Eukaryota > Metazoa > Chordata > Aves > Gruiformes > Aramidae > Aramus > Aramus guarauna. The sequence continues at coordinate 347,116 of VXBL01003769.1, read as the reverse complement.
CCAGTTATTGTCCTTTATGCCCCATATATCTGCTTTCTGTATGCTTTTTAATCACTGATGAAATTGCTTCGGTCAAATGCCTGTAATTCAGACTCGTTACATCAGACCAAGAAGCGTAATACTTCTCATCAACCAGTGAAACTCAGTTCCACTGAAATTTCACTGGAGTCATTGCAGCAGCAAAAATGACGTGAGAGGAGAATTAAGCTCTGTCCTAAACTACTGATTGATTTACTGTGTACAAAGTTTAAGGTATTTATTATTTATAAATACAGACGTGCAAAGTATCCTCTTTCTGTTTATCTTGGGGAAAATTGGGATCGTGTTGTTATTTGCTTGTTCAAATATAATCTGTGATTGCTTTCAACAAATAATACAAGTGAGATAATTTAGAACTTTTTTTCTTAAACTTTATTTAACATGAAGAGGCTCATTCTCTTTGACCAGTGCTTTGCAAGCATTTTCCCTAATCTTATCTAATACCTTTGATTTAATTGAGAAAATTCCCTCTAAAAGAATGCCATTTTTCTAGCATGCTTTTGGGAAAAAAAAAAAAAAAGTAATTAAGACTATGCAAAGCAAAGGATAAGCAACAACAACAACAAAAAACCCTAAACACAAAAGCAAAACCAGCAAAAAAACTCTTGAATGCCCAGGCAGAAAAAAGACACGTGCGTGTATACAATAAAAATTTGCTGCAGTCAACATGTAAGTAGGTGACCTGCAGATGATCTAATTTTTAAAATTACATTATGGTGATTTGAGGGCGGGAGGAATAAAGGAAGGAGGGAAGGAAAGAAAGAAGGAGGTGTTGTAACTACCAAAGGATTATTCATAACAAAATAATTTTACACTACTTTTATCTCAATCAATTTTTAAGATTTCTAGTTAAAAATGGGTCATGGGCTTAGTGGAACATCATTGAAGAGGATGTAAAACATCTGCTGAAATCTATTTCTGTATCATTAATCCTACAAATAATAAAAAAAAAATAATGGAAAAAAGACCTTTACTTTTAAGTGTTTGCTGCAAATTATGGTATAAAACAGGAAAAAAATCTCAGAGGAATCAGTGGGGGCCATTTCATTGCCTGTGCTGTCCACAGGCAATGGATCAAATCTCTAAACTTGAAGCTACTGGCATCTCTCTCTTTGACTTTGCTCATCAGCAAAGTTACGTCTTTTGAATCCTCAGAGTTAATGCCAACAGTGATTGCTGCTGTGCTGTCACCTGTACAGGCCAGTAGCTCTTCTTGGAGGGAGAAGAAAGAACTCCTGCTTAGATTAGATTAAAGACATGATGCAAAGGAATTGGTATGAACAGCTTCAAGATACACAAGCCTTTATCTGACTTTGTGAACTACAGGACATTCGAATGGCATTAGATAGTTGAATAGTGAGCCAGAACACAGACATACTGATTTTCTTTTTGTGCAAATGCCTAAGAAAAGGCTTTTTCCATCAAAACAGAACCACAAGAAAAGATGCAGAGTAGTTTGTATGTCATCTGTGGATAAGATTTTTCCTCCCATCCTCAATATGGTATGAAAAAGGAAATGTGACCATTCTGTGAGCACAGAGTAAAGATGTCAACATGATTTCTCTCAGTTAGAAAACATTCTTTCATTAAATAAGTGACTAAGGCCAAGAGCCTAGGCAGCTAAACCCCACTGAAATCCAGGGTAGAGTTGTCATTGACAGACTGCAAGTAAAGTACTACGTGAAATAAATTTTCTGACCTAAAGTAGGCCTTGAACGACAGAAAACAAGGAAGCTCCCTTAATCATCTTATTGTGTTTACTCTTTGTAATTAGTGTCCCTACAACCATGTCAGATTATTGCTCTAAATAGTAATTACGCAAAGGGATAAGTGGAAGGAATACTTTAGCTATGTTTAAAAGAAAAAACAGTGAACTTTTCGAATTCAAAACTTCGCTTTCATTTCAATTCCACTTCTAAGAACATAATGTTATATTCAAAAAACCTTTTTTTTTTATGTAAGACTCCAACAGTAAACATATTTTGTTGATGTGTGTAGAGCAGGACTTGAGGTCCCAGAACGTGAAAATCTTTCCCACTCTTTTCATTTATTTATTTATTTATTATTATGACATCCTTATCTCTGTTAAGGACGAGGTCTTAGTCCTTGCTATATCTGAGCAGGCCATGGAAGGGTTAAGGTAATGGCAGTGTTTCTACATTGTGCACGCATTGTAGTTCTTGGCAAGTTTGACACCCTTTCATGCCCTAGGATATATTGTACAACAGATATCCAGCAAAAGGGCAGACATATATTCCCAGAGAGAAATATACCCTTGGTCATTTCGCTAAGTTGGTTGTTGACAGCAGCAACAGAGACCCAGAAGAAAAATGGTCACATCAAATGATCATTTTCAGAAACATTTCAGTGTGCAGTTCTCTGCCTGGATTCTGCCTGATTGCATATACAGGGTCAGGTAGTCACCATATGTTCTCCTAATAAACACCATGCAATCACTCAGGCAGATTACAGAAGCAAAGAGAAACAGGAGCTTTCAGAGAGGGAGAAGAATTCTCCTAAAGAAAAAAGAAAATTTCCTTATTTTCTTGCTCTTATTTACTTCTCCCCTGCTTTTAGCCATCTTTCTTTCCTGTGAAAGAAATACTTTCTCAAATAGTTTTTCTCAAATGCCAGTAGAACGTGGGGATTTTTCAGCTATAAAAGCTATTGTTTCAATTAGCCTTCTACTATTAGCTATATTCTGCCTAGAATGGTAGTGCTGAGAAGCCTTGAAAGGCAAGACAGAGAAACAGCTTCCCCATCTACAAACTGTATTTAATTATTTGTCCATTCTGTAAGCTTCAGTAAAGTACCAGATTTTGCTGGTGCCTAGGTTGCTGAGGATCACAGTGATTTAGTTGTTCTTCTACTATGTGGTCCAAAGTGTGGTGTCCATGAAACAACATTAATAACAAGATGAGTGCCACTATTTTTAGTGTTTCTTCCCTCTCCCACCTCAGCTAGACTAACCTGTTGCAATGCAATGTAAAGTTTGCTTCCAGTCATCTTGTTCTTGTTCCTGGTGATCACTCTTGATAACACTATATTGTCTTTCTTTTTTTCTCTTTTTTTTTTTTTTTTTTTTTTTTTTTTTTTTTTTTTTTTTTTTTTTTTTTTTTTTTTTTTTAGCTAGGTGATAAGGATTAAATTTTCAGAAGCTGACTTTTATCAGTGAACTCAGAACTCCCACAAGACAGACTCCTGCACGTGAAATACTGTCCCAAGGCTCCTTACATAAAGGGAACTAGGTGCTTTAGGACACAAAATATCTGAAATATTTTAGAAAACTCATTTAGGATGAAATGAACTGCACCTCAGAAACACTTTCTTCTCTTCATTGGCTAGAAGAGAATACTAAGGAGACTAACTCAGGTGCCAACCTCTGCTGTCAAGAGGACGTCACGTGGATTCCACTACTGCTTTCTGAAAGGATAGGTATGTATTCTAAAATAGTGTCTCAACCCATCATCCAACTGTTTTGTGTCCATTTGATGATGAAATGTTGTGCTTTCTGGAGATGCTAGGCTCTCTTTATGGATTTTCACCTCAAATAAATTCAGCCTTCTAAACAAAAATTTATTTAGTATACACAGTTTTATAAGCCACTTTTTAGTTATGGAAAGAGGGACTTCTGAAGGTGATTCAGCACACCCTAAACGTCTCAGTAGTTCAGAGAGGTAGGATAAGTCAATTTCTAGAGGTGATACACTCTCTTTCGTCACTGACCTTAGATCAGTAACCGAAGTGAGTATGCTGAAACTAGAGGCCAAATTTTACATGACTGAAGTTAGATCAGTGATCTAGGTGTACAGGTTCCACAAAAATATAACTGCCCCTAAGTTTCTTAATGCTTTCATAAAACCTTTGATGAATTTTAAATTTACCGTTTAGAACACCGCTTTTCTGGCCCATTACTCAGGCTGATTATTCACCATTTCTATGAATTGTATTCCCATTTTACACTACTTTTATTAGTAAAGTAGTAAAGATTAAGGCTTCTAGTATTTCCTTGGCCTTATAGAAGAAATCAGAAGGCTGTAATACTTTTTAGATTGTAAGTACTATAGAACTAGGATGTGCATATATGTGCACATATGCATATGCGTCTAAGGACTGCAAAGAGTCTTTCCTGCCAGGACTCACACAGTCATGCTGTTACATTGATCATCATAATAATGGTGACAACATAAAAAACTTGTGCACACTACATCCTTCCAATGAAAATGAGACAGCACATGCAATTTGGCATGTTCTCAGAGCAACAATTAGCCCACTCAAGGGCGTTATTAGGGACATGAAAAGAGTTATCCATCATCCCACGTGGTGTATGTTTACCACTCACTCCAAATAGCTGTTCCTGGGCGTGGAGGTTAGGCAGTTTCCCCTTTTGATTTCTGTTATCATCCTGTCATGCTGCTCCTTCTCATCAGGCAGTGCATAGCCAATTTCTATTATCAGTTGACTCCCTTTTTAATTTCAAGCTTTAGTTTCCTAATCTACCCATATTTCCTCAAAAAACTCACATAAGATGCTTTGAAAACTTCTTTTCACAGAAAGCAGCTCTTTCATCTTCTGTTCTTTCTACATCTATTGTTAATAAATCTATGTTCTAATTATGTAGTCCATCACTGATGAACTCTCTTTCCCACGCTGCATTCTTTAAGCACATGATACTGCTTATGTATCTATGGAACCTTCTAATTTTGCTTAATTTATGTGTTTGGGGTATTACATATTTATTCAAGGCTGACCTGAAAGCAGAACTGTTACTGATATCATTACATTTCAGAACACTTAGACCAAAAAATGCACTAGTGCAAGTGCACATTAGGCTGTGTCTGCATTAGCAAGTAGCATGGCCCAGTATGTTACGTACTAACTTAAGGAGTGAGACAGTTGGTGACAAAGACCTGATAACAATAACGATAACACACATGTTCCATGACAGGGGGATTACTTCAGACTAGCTGTCATATGGCTAGAATGGAGTGAACGTTCATTTGTGGCTGGAGTATATTAACAAGATCCATAACTCTAGTTTAGCTTCATGCACTCTGAGATCACTCCACAATAAATGGAACTGACTGGAGAACATCCTAATCTAAAATGCCAGCACAAACAATGTGCCTACAGTGTCATAAGATACTTCTTATTTTAGCATTTTTGTTCATTTTAATAGTAGAAGTGAAAGCTATTTTAAGGCTACTTCATGGGCTACTTCAGAACAACCACAGAAATGTCTGAAAAGTCAATAGCATGATGTTTCAAAACAACTTTTAAAGTTGTATGGTCAGGCAAATTGTTGCAAAACCCACAGAGATTCCTGTAACAGCCAATTTAACTTTTTTTTTTCAAAATACAGCCTGCAGCAAAATCATCTTTCTAGCCATTTGAATCTTATTATACCTCATGCTTCTAAGTATCTGAAAGGGGAACACTAAAAGTCAAGATGATATCACACTAGTATTAAGAATCAGCAATAGTCTTAATGATCAAGAAGAGTATCATCAGAGATATGACCGATTGCTATATTTATTTTTTCAAGGTTTGTACCTACATGAATTAACCTATAGAGTTCTGAGCATATTTTATAACATTTCAGGCCCTCATTCAGCAATAATTTGCATGTATATTCCACTCTATACTTCTGAATATTCCCACAAGGCGAATTCAGATGATTCACATCACAACTATTAAATATATCAGAATATGTTTTTCCCTCTTCTTTTTCCAGTATGCTTTGTTCAATTTAACTCAATATATTGTTTCTTGTAAAATATACCATAATCAAAACAAAGGAAAGTCTTTCAATTGAAGCTGAATGAAAAGTTCCTAATATAGCTAACATCCAGCATTCATCACAAAGCAAATAAGTAACTGACTACACTAAAAACAAGACTGCAATTGTAAACTGTATGCAGAAAGTCAGGAGACTTAAGTAAAGACAAGAAAAAGAATAAGATGCAACTCCTGATAACCTTCTCCGCCACGTACAGAACCTCCCCCACTGACAGAATAGTGAACTGGTAATTAAATAGGGTAAGCCTGGTAAATGCTAAAATAAGAACCAATGCAATATTTTGAATTTGATGACCAAAACAAAGTAAATGTAAATAATAAAACAGGAATCATTTCCAGAAAGTGTTTCAGACAGCTTCTGTTTTAAGTCCTGTAACATCAGAGTGAATACTGAGAACCCTTTACTGAATAAAAAAGGCAAACCAACCATACACCATTTTTCTATTTGTCTTCCACTGTATGTGCTGCTATAAAAGTGGATCATTCACAATAATCCTGTGACAAGTTTCATCAGAACAATCATCAGTAATCATGTATTGTGAATAATGCAGCCACAGATTGATTTGGTGCAAATCCACATGTACATTTCCACATGCTCGATCAGAAAGAGTCAATGCTTTGATGCTTTGTACTGCAGAGTGCCTTGATTTTCGACAAAATAACACCATTCAGGACAATACTATTCAACGCACGCACACCCCCATCAATAGCATCAAAACATTTTACATCAGTACAGACTCAAAAATCCTCTTATGCCACAAAGCTATGTCATTTGCAGTCTTAAAAGGAATATCCATTTATTATAGCAGCTGAGAGAGAGCTTGCCACACACTAACTGTTTTAATCAGGTCAGAGCATGGTAGTTTGTGTAAAAAAGGATGTAATCATGTGTGCGCATGCATGTACACATAAATATGTGCATATATATCTCATGTATACATATAGTTACATTTCAATTTGAGTAAGGTTCGTACTGCACAACAGTCACTGAGATCAGAGCAAAGCAACATGTGTAATGGTTAGGAACTGAGTGTTTCAAAGATTTTCATATGTGGAATTGCTATCTTTTCCTGGAGCCTCTTCGATGATATACACTGACCAGACAAAATCCTTGAGGTAAAAAGCAGACAAAGAAGGAATGCAAACCATGCAGACTAGAGCTCAGTTACACAGAAGCTATCTCTAGCAAGAGAGTCATAGTCCTCAAATGTCTGAAAAACTGGTTTAAGCAGTCAGCTAAGGCAAAACAGCTCCAATGCTTGAAAATATAAGAAAAAAATTAAGCTATCTTTCAATGTCACAAAACAGTTGTTCTCTTGGAAATACAGCATTGTGATGAAGTCCTAGCTCAGAATGACATCCATAAGCCCATGACATTGAAATTTGACCTCTACAATAGTTAACAAGTATTTTCCAGATTCATAGAGGACACAAGAAACCAACTACACCTTCATCACCGATGTTTACCTACCAATCGTTGCTATCTAACTCACATGCCTTTTGGCCCTAAGGTACCTTCAATTTGATGAACAGAGGTTTAAAGAACCTCTATGCAGTCTATCAGGATTTACAGACCAGGTAACATTTTTTGGCCAAAATACTCCGACAGCCATGCTTAACACAAGTTAACACACAGATCACCTCCCAGTAAACTGGACTGAATAATAGATGTCTAAATGTTGAATGCTGCAATACTGAACACTGTAACGCATAAGCTCCCTTACAACACTTCTTGCAGAAGATCTACCTGGATGTTTTTGCCTTAAATATCTTTCCAGCAGATTGAAAAAAAAAAAATAAAAAAAAATCACCCTATTCAGTTGTCCTTTTTTACTATGATAGCAAAGGCCTTTGGAGTCTGCATCACTTCTAAAGATGGCAAGGGTCAATCTTCAGTCCAAAGATGAGGTAAGGATTCTGACTAACAAGGCTCAATAGACTGGGTAAACTCGAAGCTCCTAAGAATCTGTGCTGGAGTTAGGGACAGTATCATAGAATCAGAGAATCAGAGAATGGTTTGGGTTGGAAGGGACCTCAAAGATCGTCTAGTTCCAACCCCCTGCCATGGACAGGGACACCCTCCACTAGACCAGGCAGCCCAAAGCCCCACCCAACCTGGCCTTCAACACTTCCAGGGTGGGGGTATCCACAACCTCATTGGGCAACCTGTTCCAGTGGGCACCACCCTCATAGTGAAGAATTTCTTCCTAATATCTAATCTAAATCTACTCTCTTTCAGTTTAAACCCATTACCCTTTGTCCTGTCACTTCACTCCCTGATAAAGAGTCCCTCACCATCTTTCCTGTAGGTCCCTTCAGGTACTGGCAGGCCACAGTTAGGTCTCCCCGGAGCTTTCTCTTCTCCAGGCTGAACAACCCCAACTCTCTCAGCCTGTCCTCATAGGAGAGGTGCTCCAGCCCTCTAATCAACTTCGTGGCCCTCTTCTGGACTCCCTCCAACAGCTCGATGTCTCTCTTGTACTGAGGCCCCCAGAGCTGGACGCAGTACTGCAGGTGGGGTCTCAGGAGAGCAGGGTAGCAGGGGAGAAGCACCTCCTTCGACCTGATGGCCATGCTATTTTTGATGCAGCCCAGGATACAGTTGGCTTTCTGCGCTGCAAGTGCATACTGCCGGCTCATGTTGAGCTTTTCATCAATCAACAGAGGACAGACAAAGGCAGAGAATTCAGAGTAAAATAGGAGAACAGTTAGGGATTTGGGGACAATGGCTACATATAGCAAGGGCTGACAATATGTTATTGTTTTTTTTATTGTTTTGAATCCCATTAAGCTAGGCTTGGCTTGTCAGAGTCAACCCTACCAAGTTCAGGGAGGGTTTAGAGTTCAACTGGAGTTTAGAGTTCAGGCCAAGAAAAGCCACTAAACTCATACTAGTACTGAAGTGCATGGTTTTCAGAGTTTGCTAACGAAATTGAAAAAAAAGACACTAGCTGGAAGGACTTGCAGGAATTACATTTAATGCCGCCATACTAGGAAAGAATTTAGAGACAGTGGACCTACTAGGGTTACAGACTAAGTTTGAAACTAGGTTTATCATAGAATCATAGAATCATTTAGTTTGGAAAACCCCTGTAAGATCAAGTCCAGTCATTAACCTTAACACCGCCAAGTCCGCCACTAAACCATGTCCCTAAGTGCCACAAAAAACTTTTCTCTAGTTGGGTCCTGTGATCATAGTTTCGGGCACAATCTAGAAGAGAACACTGGTTTGTCATTAGGTTTGTCCCCAGCTGATGTAGGAAAAAAAATTAGCTGGTAGAGACTGATGAGATAGGTCTGCTGGTGCTGCTCAGTTAAATTCAAGACTCAACATGATACTTGTCCAGCTTTTGGCTCACCTTTTCAGAGGCTTTTTTAGTTCCTACAGTGGGGTAGGAACCAGAAGATTTAATGAGCTACCTGTAAGTCTAGGTCAAATAGGACATAATGAGCCAGGGTTAGGATGACCAATAGGAACAGCCTCTGCTTGGAGGACTGAGGCTAACAGGAGTTTCTATACTGTGTTTAAAGCCACCGTGTGATTTGACCAAGACTGTCACATTTTTAATACTGTGGGAAATTTATACTGAAGTATCTCAATCTGTCAAGAATAAAATTTAATGATTGCAAGTCCTATAGACAGGTTTCTATCAGTATTAGTCATAGTTTAAATAAGAGCTTGGAGATCTCAGAAATTAGAAATGGAATATTAAAAATGCATGAAATCAAATCTTTCCTGTCCTTGTCACAGGGATTATTAAAAAGATGAGGTTTAAATCTAACTTTTATTTTCTTATTATTGTCTGTTTTTTCTGTATAGTTTTCCATTTTGCCAAAGCATGGACCAAAGATTTATCAGGGTGTAATTCTCCCCCTCACACACATAAAAATATAATAAATAAATAAAACCCCAAACCCCTAAACCACCACATCCTAAAAGAAAAGAGAATGAGGAGGTCAGAAAACAAATCACTTGTAGAGCTCTGAACAGATCTCATTTCCGAGGTTCCCAATTCAGTGTCATGGCCTTTACTTTGTGCTGCTCTTTTAACAGTCCTGGAGGCAAAGGAAGAAAAATGACATAAAGTACCATGGTTACTTTTTTACACCCTTGGAAATCAGAATAATTTAATTTGTAAATTTTAATTATGTCCCATTTTTCCACATTTCTGTTCAGCACTCTTGACTAAAAAACCATTAATTTTAGTACAACACAATTTCCATGAGCTTTCCAAAACTTTTCACTGTATATAAAAGATCCTTTAAATATTAAATGTATATTTCATCTGGCTAAGCCTATTACCATCTACAGGGTATGAACATACTTTGTACAATTAATTTCAAATGCCCAATTAAAAATAAGGAAACTTGTTTACATGGTACAAAGTCTGACAAGAAAACTAGGATGATAATTGTTGGTTGTTCTTTGACTTATTGACAGTTAAGGAAATATAGCTGGGTAATATTTTTCCAACATAGGGTCTGGGGTTCAATTTCTTATAACTTTGCCAAACTTAAAGCCTTCCTGCTGAAACTGGCTGTGGCAGATGCCTGGTTCACGATAGACAATAAATTTCAGTAAATGTGAGCAATTAAGAATGACAACCTATCATTCTGTCACTACTACCACTTACTCCGTTATCTCATACGTGATTAATGAATTATTTTTTTAAAAAAACTTTTCAGTGCATACATTATTTTTTATTTAAAACATAGATAATCCTATTCCATGGTCTTGCAAGAATGACATGTGAAAGTGGATTTACAGCTGTCTGGGAAGTCCTAAGATAGCATACTGATGATTACCTTAAGAACAAGTCCACATCTCTCCACAGATAGAATCTGAGCAAAGGCCACTCACTGACTAATGCATGCTACTCTGAGCATCAGATAAGGAAGAAGTCCCATGGAAAAACATAGCAAGTGATCACTTCCATTAGAGTGATAGGAAATTAACAGATCTTAATTAAAGTTGCAGAAGCAACCAGCTTTCCTTAATGCTGAAGAGTTTGGCTTTGCAAACCTAGTAGTACTCTTTTGCCATAAGGTTTTTGGAGTATGTATTCCATGACAATATATTATTCTTCAAATATTTTACATATAAAATTTGAAAAAAGTATGTTTCTGAACATTGGTTCATAAACACTTTTTGTGCTATCTCAGCTAAAAAGAGTCTCCACTTGATTGATTAGTATTCTGCTCTTACTTTCTCATCTAGCTTCTATAATAAAGAGTAATCAAACTGGATCTTCCATGAGTTTAAGATCTGTTATCCATGTGCATATGAGGTCAGGGTATCCCAACTGAGGGAGTGGAAGAAAAAGAAGAAGAGTAAAATGGAGAAAGTTATTGACTTAATATCATCATTTATTTGACTTTCCTCCCATCTTCAGTGTGCTCCAGGGAGTCTGGATGAAATAATACATTGTCCCCACTTGCTTTACATCTTTCTTCCAAGAGTAGCTTCTAATGACAGTAACAAGAGGAATGAATCACAATTAGAAAGCTGTAAATTTAAGAAACATCCCTCAGGTGAAAACTTGCGTCTTCAGCTTTAGCAGTATTCAAATAAACTCTACGTATATTTGCAACCCAGGCTAGTTTCCTGTCTTCAAACAAAATCCTAATTCCACAGACAACAGGGAAGAGGGAGACAGAGGGAATGAGCAGAATATACACAAAGGCTTCTTTGGAAGGACACAGGTGTTCATTCTGGCCACCTTCTCAGTAGCGTATCTGAGGGAAGAATAAGGAACTACTGTTGCAATAGAACAATTTTCAACAGCCTTTTACATCCAAGTTTGATCATTCTCCACTAAATGGTGTTCGTTTATTTAGTTCAAAAAGTTTATTCAGTAGATAATACCATGGTTACTATGGACCTATGTCCTGGCTCTGGCTAGGATAGGGTTAATTTCACAAGGAGCCAGGCCAGGTGACCCAGGCTGGCCGGGGGCTATTCCATACCCTGTGACGCCATGCTCACCAGAAAAGGGGGCTGGTCGGGGAGGAGGGGTTCGGTATGGCTCCGGGACAGGCTGAGCATCCAGTCAGTTGTGGGATCGCTAAATTGTTTTCCGATATCACTCATTGTGTATATCTGTTATTAGTACTGTTGTTGATTGTTTCCCTCTCCCTTGCTGTCCCAGTAAACTGTCCTTACCCCAACCCACGAGGCTTTTGCCTTTGTTTGTCCGGTCTCCTCCCCACCCTGCCGGGGGAGGGGTGAGCGAGCGGCTGTGTGGTGCTCGGCTGGGCCCAAACCACGTCAACCTAACTAAGCCAAATTACCTAAAACAATTTCTCTGCTATTCCAGATCAGATGAATCAGTCATAACTGATTTTTCTATTCATGCACTGAGCATTCCTAGGGACCCACCTCAGAAACACAGCCTTAAACCCTATTTTTGTCTGCAAAGACAAACTGACCTGGATATTTCCCTTTAAACAAGTGGAATGTTAAAAATGGATGTGGTGGATGTATTCAGCTACAGCATAAAACTGTTTTGTGGATGCTTAAACATAGAATAGAATCATAGAATCATTTCAGTTGGAAAAGACCTTTAAAATCAATTGTAAACCTAATACTGCCAAGTCCACCACTAAATCATGTCCCTGAGCACCACATCTTTTCATCTTTTAAATACCTCCAGGGATGGGGACTCAACCATTTCCCTGGGCAGCCTGTTCCAATGCTTGATAACCCTTTTGGTGAAGAAATTTTTCCTATTATGCAATCTAAATCTCCCCTGGCACAACTTCAGGCCATTTCCTCATCCTATCTCTTGTTTTTGGGAGAAGAGACCGACCTCCAGCTCGCTACAGCCTCCTTTCAGGTAATTGTAATGAACGGTACAATCTCCTCTAAACTTCCTTTTCTCCAAGCTAAACAACCCCAGTTTCCTCAGCTGCTCCTCATCAGACTTGTTCTCTAGACCCTTCACCAGCTTCGTTGCCCTTCTTTGGATGCACTCCAGCACCTCAATGCCTTTCTTGCAGTAGGGGCCCAAAACTGAACACAGTACTCGAGGTGTGACCTCACCAGTGGATCACTTCCCTAGTCCTGCTGGCTACACTATTTCTGATACAAGCCAGGAAGCTGTTGGCCTTCTTGGCCATCTGGACACACTGATGGCTAATATTCAGCTGACTGTTGACCCATACACCCAGGTCCTTTTCTGCCAGGCAGCCTTCCAGCCAGTCTTCCCCAAGCCTGTAGCATGGGGTTGTTGTGACCCAAGTGCAAGACCCGGCACTTGGCCTTGTTAAACCTCATACAATTGGCCTCAGCCTATTGATCCAGCCTGTACAGATTCCTCTGTAGACCCTTTCTACCCTCAAGTAGATCAACACTCTCGCCCAATTTGGTTTCATCTGCAAACTTACTGAGGGTGCACTCAATCCCCTCATCCAGATCATTGATAAAGATATTAAAGAGAACTGGCCCCAAGACTGAGCCCTGGGGAACACTGCTTGTGACTGGCCACCAACTGGATTTAACTCCATTCACCACAACTCTTTGGGCTCGGGCAACCAGTCAGTTTTTCACTCAGTGAAGAATGCACCCGTCCAAGCCGTGAGCAGACATTTTCTCCAGGACGATGGTGTGGGAAACAGTGTCGAAGATTTTACTAAAATCTAGGTAGACAACATTCACAACCTTTCCCTTATCCACAAAGCAGATCACCTTGTCACAGAAGGAGATCAGGTTACTGAAGCAGGACTTGCCTTTCATAAACTCATGCTGACTGGGTTCTGAAGCTTGTCTAGTCTCTAGTCCCTTAATTGTCCTTGTCTTTGCCTTCCCCTGAAAATGCCATGGATCCAGCTATCTCGTCATAAAATATCTTGGCTTTGGTAAAACAGCAAATATTGACCCATACATGACTTGACTTTTGTGCTTAGTTTTTAACCTTCCAATGCTTTCTAGATTTTGTCAAAGAAATGTTTAAGAAGTTAATAGAAATTCACATTAAATTTCTTAAAGCTTTATGAGTTCAAGAAGCTTTTTCTTTCAAATGTATGTCATTGTGGCTATATTTAATAATTAAACTGAAACAAGACTTAAAATATAACAGTTATGATGCAATTAGAAGATTTCTATTATCATCCCTGGAGCTTCCATGACTCTTTCAAACTCTACCATTGTGCTTTGGCTTGTTCTGATTTAAATTGAATACAAATGACAACATACTTTCAACTTGAGTTGAAAACATTATTTAAATACAGTTTTTGATATTGTTTGTTCTTATCAATTTAAATATTTAAATGGTATTCAATAAACATTTGTAGCAAAAGGTTAAATGATAAATATTTAAATAATGTGTTATTTAAACATAAATTTGTCTTCTTAATGTCAATGGAAGGAAACTTTGACCATTTAAAAGGGGCTTTTGGGAGAAAGACTAGCAGATTACAGATCTTCACATTGTGAGCAAAGAGAAAGAATTTGAATCCGTTGATTTCTTTCCTTTATGCACAATTTAGAAGCTTTAGTTTGTTCTTATCTGCCAAAATATAATTACATTAAGTATCTAGATGAACAAGTTAGAGTAATTTAATTTTGCAGCTTAAACTCTGATTTGCCAGATTAGTTCAAATCAAAAGGAAATTTCTGAGGAAAACATATTTCTGACAGCAATAAAATAGGAGAGGAGCTGATGAGAAAATGTGAAAGTAAAAAAATTCTTCTTTCTTCCAGCTAAAAAGAAAATTGAGGGGTGCAAGGAAGAGCTAGGCCTTTTCTCTAACAGCACAGGTGTCTCTTGAAAAGCAGTTGTCTCAAGACGCGAGTCCCTGCAAAAAGAAATGAAGGTTGTGTACAGATGAAGAACTCCAAGGGATGGAGAGGAAGCTAGTTGCCATGAGTAGTAATTTTGGTGCTCTTTTCACTTGAACTGCACAAAATCAATGAGTTATCATCACAAAGTGGTGTTTTCCTCTTGTGCTGTGATAAAAATGTGCAGAGATGCCTTGACAGGGTGCTAAGACATTCCCTGCTGAGTTCTGTCAAGGTTGAAGTTACTTCCTATTATTCTGCACTAGAAAGACTTCTTAAACAAACTAGGCACATCTCAGTGAAATGTTGATGGGTCATGAATTACTTCAAAAAATGTCTCAAAAATAGTATTTGTATAGATATATTAAGGAACAATTAGGCCTCAATTTCAGTCTGAGGTCTCCCCATACTCCTCAATTTCAGTTTCAGCAGCAGAAAAATGATATTATGCTGAATCGTAGTCACAGTGTAGCAGTTCAGGATTTACTCTTGTACAGGACTGAAGACGCCAAATGGAGTTAATAGGCTTGAGAATAAAATATCAGAGCCTAACTGGAAGCAAACAACTTGTTCAGAGTCTTTGAATATAAAAATATGGCCACATGGCAATTGCTCTGAATTGGAAAAAAAAATAATAATAATAAAAAAAAATAAATAAAAGAAGGAAACATGAACATTGTTAAAAGAATAAGCCAGTATTATTATTCCCTGACATAAACACACTTTTCTGGAAATAAAAAAAAAAAAAAGATAGACTTTTAATGAGACAGTCAAGAACTGAAGTGCAATTTAGAAAAGCAATCAAATGCAAAGAGACTGAAGGAAAAATAAGCAGAAGGAATGAAAAGTGATACTTTAGTATGAAATAAAACAAAAAAGGGAGCAAAAAACCATGAAAATAGTGTGGTTATTAGAAGGTCAACAAATCTCAAAATAAAAGCTAGGGAGAAAATTCAAGATCAGATAGTCTTTCAGGCAAGTAAATTTGTGTAGTATATGCTATGTATCAAAACTATCAATAGATTTGGAGAGCTGACCAGATAGGACACCATTTTATCATCCTGATAGAAGTACTGCCTCTGGCTAACACAGTATGGTGATAAGCACTCTGAATTACAAAGCAAGAAAGGGATAAAAATTAGACCAGAATTTCAAGAAATTCTTAGCATGCTTCTAGGTAGATTCAAATGGGGAATAGAACTGTTCAGATTTCATCTTGTAGCATTTTACAAAACTCTTGCCTTTCTCCAGTAGCTATTTTCCATATGGTCATCTATCTTGTTGATATTGTTTCTTATTCCTGGTAGATAGGTCAAACATTTTAAACAGAAGAAGCAAAATATATAAACATATAAAATAGTAGCAGCACAAACATAGAAATAAAGTTATTTCATAATTAAGAAGACACTAGCTATGGTCATGACAGATAAAGGAGCTCCTGTGGATGCACAAAAGCACTTATATCTGTTTTAGGGAAAGCACATTATCAGAAAAACAGAACAGATACAAAGAAAATAAGATGACTGTGTAAAGAGATATCTCTGTACTGCTGTGTTTTTAACCAAGTAAGATATGTGTAACAAAGGAGAGCACTTTGATCTGTTCAGATTATTGTTCCTCTTGCCAGAGACAGTTTCTATCATAAGCAACATCTTTAGAGAGTTCTGATGTGATTTTTACCTCCATATAGGGTTTTCTTTTTCCCATTTGTAAAAAAACACATTAAAAATAAAATAAAACACATCAGTTCTGCAGCTGCACACTAAATAACAGGCTAAATGGCTTTAATTTAGGTGACAAATTGGTATAATAATGTAATGTCACCCTGAGAGACTGCCTCAACGAACAACTGACCCCTTGAAAAAGGAGAAGTTATAATCACTTTTTTCTTTGGAAATCTCTCAAAACTTGCCTTGAACTTTATTCCTTTTTCTTCTTTGCTGTTAGCATCTCGGTAGAGCGACAATGAGCCCCATATCACATCTCTGGCTACTAAGAGAGCTTTAACATTGTTTACATTAGTGAAAAAAAGACACTGTGTGAATAAGTGGACATTTCTGACCCTCACATGTTTTATAATGCGGTGATGGCAATCAGAAGCAAATGGTTTCTGGCACCCCCCCATTCCAACAACTGTTACCTGAATATGCATTTTTATTTCTGATACTCGTTTTAATTGCAATTTTATTTTATTTTATTTTTTAAACCAGTGAATGAGACATAAATGAATTAAAAACCAATGGAACGGCTGAACAGGTAAATCTGACTTAAACCGGAACACCTTCCCAAGAGGACTGGGACAGCAACCTCTTTTGTGACATCTTTAACAGGCTGTTCTTGCTCTTTGCTGCAGTGGCCAAGGCATAATGAGGATAAAGAAAATCCTATAAAAATGGAAGCAGGATCTCAACTGAATTACAAGCTACTATGTCAAATGCTAATATTAGGGGCTACTACTTTTCTTTTAGAGCAGTGAAATTTAGGCATTAACTTTGAATAAAGGCATGCATATAACTTTCTAAATTGGATGTGATTTAATTACATTCTATCCCATTTTCAATTCTCTGTCATTAGTTTTAGGTAAAAGGCTTTGAATTTCTGTTCTTACACAGCAGCTCTCTGCCACCTAAATGGTCATGATCTCAAGTAAGTATGGATGAGCACAAAAAGGGGAAAAGCTAAAAATAATTTGGCCAGCACCTCAGTACCCTCTGACATACCTACAAAGAAATTCTCTTTGGAGATGAACACTGATGATATCAGTATTCATTTTTAAAGGAATTTTGACATACCGTTAATGTATCACAATGCTTTGTCATGTCACTCCTTTCTAGACAGTGTTTTTATGATCTTCTTATGAAAAAGATGAGCCCATGAGGAAGAAGTTCTACCACCAGAGTTGACAGAGCAGCCAGGAAACCTTCAGTCCCAGTGTCAGTCCCACTAACACACAGGGGCTCTGAGATGCATTATGGTCCCCTACTTGTTCAGAAATCGTTCTTAAGCAGGCAATTTATGGAGATCTACCTCATTTAGTATCTACACCTCTTGCAGAGAACTATATGCCATACTATTCTGATTAACTTTAGGCATTACACTGTTTTGTTTGTTTGTTTTGTTTTGTTTTGTTTTGTTTTGTTTTGTTTTGTTTTGTTTTGTTTTTCCACAGGAGGATGTGATCTGGCCCATGAAATTTAGCAGAGCTTGCAAGAATAAATTCTAGTGTATCCTCTTCTGTTATAAAATCTACTCACATGAACCAGTAGAGCCTGGTGCTCTACATTTTTTTCCCTATTGGCTGTATTAATCAAAAGTTCATCCCAGGTCAGTAAAGGAGAAATGATGCTTTCACAAAGCCTCAGCTAGTTTTGAAAAAGGCAAATTCATAAGAGGCAAATGCATGTTACCTGCAGAATTTCTGAAACCTTACTTCAGAACAATGTGTGTTACAGGTTTTTGTCTTGTTTTGGGGTTTGGGGGTTTGGATTTTTATTTTTTTTTTTCATTTTCACTTATGACTTTGAACTAAAGAAGAAAAATCTTCTGAGTAAATAGTAAGAAAAAATGCTTAAGGCATTTTTTTTTATTGACAAAATATTTTTTTCTTAAATCTTTGTTACAGATATTCCTTGTGAATAGTGTGTACATGTCTGCTTTCATGATATAATGTCTTTACTTTGTCTAAATCACTAGTTTTCAAGAAAAAAATAAGGATTAGTTTACCTTTAATGTCAGCACTGGGAAAAAAATTAAGCAGTGGATAGAGATTACTACTTTTAATATGTTTTCCCTTTGGTGTCAATTATTTCAAATCCAGGTTTCAGTTATTTCTATAAAAGTGTGGTAGTCATTTAGACCATGAATACTCTTAAAGAGATCAAAGACTACCAGAAGATTGATACATGCTGCAAAAATATATTCTTTTGCTTTCACTTATTCTTCACAGATTCTTAAAGCAAAAGTCAGCAGAGCCTGCTGCCAGCATAAAAAGTGAATGCTTTCGCCTCTTTAACTCTTTGGACTTTAGATTAGAACAAAACCACTTCAACGTAAGATAAACTGCCTACAGGTAAGAAGACTGAGAAGGTAGGCAGCACTCATATTTTTAGACAAGAAATGTAAACCTAATCATGTTCTGAAATGATATTTGGCTCACCAGTGGGGATAAAAGAGGTTGTTTAAGTTCTGGGCTCTGCTGAGATCTGTGATTTGGTTCTGAGCCTTCCAGAAGACCCAAAGCCTTGTAGATTTATCTCGTTATGGCAAAAACCCTTCTGTCTTAGTACAGAACAAGCACAGCAGTGGTGAGAACTCCAGCAAGTTTTCATTGTCATCAAAATTAGCACCAGTAGTTTTCAGGCTAATACATTTCAATGGTGATGCTCAGCATCCTGTGTTTCTGAAGTCTATTAATTGGGTATTTGAATGCTCAAAAATCAGTAGTCACTATTAAAGACCTGGTTGCATTTTGTACGCATCAGATGCATGTAAGTTGAAGTTTTCTCTATATCAAGGACTTTACAACCCAGTACATAGATAAAAGAGTTTAGGTATGTAATATGCCAAATGATGATACATCTATAGGCTACAGGGATGTTTCTGAGAGAGAAGGGGAAGAGAAAGCTTGCATGGAATAAATGTGCTCATTCAGGATTAAACAGTTGAGAAGAGGTCACTTGATAGAGGAGGAAATAGAACAAATCCAGTAAGTCTCAAGATGTACTGCACAGGAAAAAGGAGCCATTAAGTGCTGCAAAAGTAAGAATGAGCAGATCTTAGGAGACCTTTGTATCCTTGTAAATCCTGTTTTCTGAGGAAATTTTAAATAGGGGTTATGAATAGCAAAAATACTGGCAAAAAATGTTTCATTTCATAGCTAAAAATATATTTTATAGATCAGTACTAGACTAATTTTTTCTTTTTGTTTGAATCTACCACTGCAGTTGCTAAATGGAACAGCTGATACTTAACCTTACCCCAAACTGCATATTACTTCCAAAGGGGAAAATGCAACATATTCCATTTCCTTCTTTCACAAACATCTTTGATGCATGTCATTCTTACTGCAGGTACTGCAAGATTCAAGAATCTATGTAGTGAGAACATCCTTCCCTTCTGACATACTGGACCAGCTGCAGTGTATTGCTGCAGCCAGTCTTGCAAAATCCTCTTAATACAGCATTTCTAGCAGCCCGCTCATCTACAGAATAGCTGTTTCACAAGAAATCCCAGCATTTTAAAACATTAATATCTGATTTAAGAGAGGAAATTTAACTCTGAAATTTCCCAAGGTCTCCAGTTATTCAAGGAAAGAGGAGAAAAAGCCTTCTCACATTTCTTAGTCAGTAATGTGAAAGCACAGGCAGGCTCTGAGGTGGCCTTTTTAAAGGACCATCTTTAAGACGACGGTTCTGTTGTGGAATCAGCATTTATTTTTGAAATGCAGTCATTTAAGAGTTTAAAGGTAAAAAATAAATGTGACAGTAAGTTTGTTCTCAGACTGAGACCTGATTTTCTCTCTGGATGCAGAAAAGCAAGTGTGTATCTGCACGCAGCTGGTTGGCTAGGAATCTTAGCTAAGCTAACAGAGGATCAGTTTCAAACCCTTATTTAATCACTGTAGGCCAGCACAGCGTCAAGCAGAACCTTAATCATCTACATCACTAAGCAGTGCTCAGCCCCCAGGGTGTCTCACCCTGCCAAATGATACATCTTTATGTACTACTTTGGGTCTGATACAATCTGAATTTGTCTTTTGACCAGCTTTGTCTAATCTTACTAGGAATTCTTTAAAAAAACTCATTTAGAAAGTTCAGTTGTTTATGAAGAAAAGTATAGGGAGAAAAAACAGGTAGCTTTCTGCTGTATACAGCTTGCAAATTCAGAATAAGTAGTTTTATAAGAGCGCATAAGAAACTCCTACCCTCTCAGCATGCCTCTATTCAAGAGCAACAGCTTCCTACAGGATCTACCATCTGGAGAGCAAGAAGATGAAGATAGTGTAAAAAAGACCTCATTCAAACTGTACTAGAAGATGCTAGAGATCAGATACATTCATCTGGTGGGGGGCGGGGAAGTCTAAACAAAGGCACTATCTGAGGTCCCTCTATAATCAACAGACAAAGAAAATTCCAGAGAATTATTCACTCTGTGTCTCACAAACACCTTGAGTTGGAAATGTTTGAGTTTTGGTAAGATGTATGCAATCTTATACTAAGAGTGCATTTTCTGCATGCAACAGAAATCCTCAGGGAAGACTGTGACTGCTAAGGCATAATTGCCTCTTCACTCTTCTGAAAGTAATGAAGCTTAGCACCACTCCTGAAAAGAATACAAGCTAATACTGTCAGTTTTTCTTTATATACTGTCCAAACCCCAAGATGTGATTCTCCAGTGATACACACAGACCTTCTAATGGTCATGCATTTGTAAATGCATTTGACTTTTCCTTTTAAATTGCTTCTTGGGTTGTCCATGTACATAATTAATTAACCATAAAAAATATATCCTAGGGACAATAAATTAGTAATAAAGCCAGATGAATATAAACATATTTACGTAATATAAAGGCACTCACTGCTGACTCTAACATATATCTAGGAATCTTATGAAAACGAACAAGAATTCTTTACTATTTCTACCCTGAGCCACAACACATGAAGGAGAGAGAAAATTCAGATATCTGGGGGAAGTCACTTTCTGAAGAACCATATCACTGTGGGTTTTGCCACTCAACGTATCATTGGGCACAATTAATTTCATAATCATGCTGAACATCTTTCTGTCACAAGCATTAAGACCCATCCCCTCTCTCTAGGGAACTGAGGCAAGTGCTTCTATATTGCTTTCACCATGCTTTTGAAAACCTCATTAAATTAGAGAAGAGGACATTCAATACCCATGAGGAGACACTGTGCCTTGAAGCACTGACTCATTACTTAATCTTTATGTATAAATGTCATTAGTTTCCATTTCTTCCAGATGTTCCCCTTAGCCAACAGAACAAGTAGTTATCAATTTCCTATCATTCAGAAACATTAATTAACCCTCTTTCCCCACTATGCACATATAATTATAACACATATATAGTTCTATGATGGTTGAATTCAAAGGCTTAGAGTTGATATAGGAGCTCTGAATAGGTGTTTTCAATAATTGCACAGCTTATGGCAGGAGTAAAGAATATGTGACAAATTGGCCTAGTAGTATGACCGCCTTCAGCATTTCCTGTGACTGGCTACACTAGCTTCAAATAAGCACTTTCATGTCTAGTAAACTCCATTTAAACTCTTATTTAAAAATAAAACCCAATCAAATGCGGAAACTTTGAGGTATATTTACAATTTGGCCACTTGATTTCACAGACATTCGCAAGAAAATGGGCTTATTTCTTTTTATCTTGTGCTTTTAAACTCCAAATTAAATGGGTCGCAGATTGAATCCTTACATAGATACGTAATCCTGACAAAATGCTTTCTGTTGCTATGTTTTTAGCACACGTCTGCTTATCAGTCTCAGTTCCTGTTGCTATGTTATCATAGCTATCCTATTTCAAATGGTTCATCATCTTTGCCATTGTCAGGGCTGACGGTGTATCTCTGCTAGGGAAATACATGTATTGGGTCTGGCTCAGATGGAGTTAACTTTCTTCACAGCAACCTATATGGTGCTGAGTTTTGGATTTGTGGCTAAAAGTGTCGATAATACACCAATGTGTTGGCTATTGCAGAACAGTGCTTGCACAGTATCAAGGCTTTTTCCAACTCTGCTGTGCCAGTGAATAGGCAAGAAGTTGGGAGGGGACACAACTAGGACAGCTGTCCTGAATTGACCAAAGGAATATCTCCCACCAAATAACATCATGCTCAATGATAAAAATGGAAAATGGGAAGAGGCGGGCAGGAGGGCTTGGAGGTTCTTTTGCGAGGTAGCATTTGCTGAAGACTGGATGGGCATCAGTCTGCTTGTGGGATGTAGTGAGTAATTCCCTTTGCATCACATTTTTTTTGTGCTATGTTTGGGTTATTGTTTGTTTTGTTTTTCCCCTCTTTCCTTCACATATTAAACTGTCTTTATCTTTAGCCATGAGTTTTCTTGCATTTGTTCTTCCTATTCTCTGCCTCATCCCTCTGTGAGGAGAGGGAGGGAGTGAGGAGCCGTGTGGGTGCTTAGCTGTTGGCCAGTGTCAACCCGCCACAATAAGTCGTTCAAAGTAAACATGGTACAGCTGTTCAGAGGTCTAGTTAACTGAACTTTCCATGATCTAAACTAAAAAACTTTGTGCTGTGTTTGGCTTGCTATACAATACCAAAGTCTGCTATACAATTGCCAAAGTCTGCAAGGCACCCACCATTCAATCTGACCCAATCTTGTACCTTTCTGGCTGTGCCAAAATTCTTCCAAGCTGAAAGCTGATGTCCAACAAGAAATAAAATTCTGATATTTATGTTTAAGTAATTCAAGGGAGTATTTTTCCCAAAGAAAATTTTCTACAGACACTTGCTCTTTTAAGTATCTGCAAAGCAGGTACTAAGTGCCTTCCTCATCCAATTCAGTGGGAAATATCTGAAATCTTGCTTCCGTAGCACTGCAGTCATTCAGATCCTGCTTCTGGTCTTATCTTGAAGCTTTTTGCTGTCACCTTGTGAAAAAACCGTCACTAGAGGGTCAGAGTCTGAGAGCTTTCCAGAGGCTGCAATAGCAACAGGATTAGGCCATGATTAACTCCTGTAGGATATGGGTCAAACCTTGGATAAAGACTAAGAAATGGATCTGTGTTTGTTCTATAAATCTAACATACTGCAACTCAGAATTCTTATTGCCATGGACAGACTACTGATTCATACGTTTTATTCCCAGTTAGCTAAAAGACCTCTAAAGCGCATGTTAGTATGGACATTCAAGTACATTAATACAGATAAGAAAACTACAGGTGCAAGCAGCTACATTATCATTATCTATCAACCTCTGAGCACTCTGAGATAAGATATTTCATTAGTTATATATTTTTATATTTTGTCCTTGTACTGGATGTTCAAAGATATTTTCTCTATTTAAATCTGTGCTTGAAAAATGAACTGAAAATGATCAGTGGGAAAGATTACCACCATAAACTGTTATTCCTTAGCCAAATGTACAGACTCAGGTAAATTACTTGCCTCCTCAGATTTGTCACTGTGCCTGCCCACTTGCTCATATATCCAGTTGTGATTATGCATTGATTTTAATGATGAATAAACTATATAAATGCTAAGATAAGCATGGAAAACTCACCATTTCAACATTCTTCCTTATAATAGATTGTATATACATATCATACTTGCTGGAGCTGAAATTCTAATGATTAGGACAGGTTAATAATACAAAACATGAGTCTAAACAACGTGTATTTTATCTGAGTACTGAAGAAGATGAAATCCTGAAAAGCATCGCGCAACAGAAGACAGAGGAAGAATTTGAACGACTCTTTGTTGTTAGATCTATGTAGCCTTCCCCATGTCCTAAAATGAACATGTCCATTTCTTAACATCTACGGAGAATGCAGCTACTAAACTGACTGCTGCTAGTGACTACTAGCCTCTGACCACCACAATGGAACACACAATGGAACACACATGAAGAAAGAAAAATAATCAATTGGGTGGAATACCTTAAATAAACCATAGAGGTGTATTAGATAGTGATTTTATTTTCTTTCCTTAAACTTACTGAATTTTACAGCCAGATCTTTTTGATTTAATAGAATAAACTAAGAAAATTTACATTTTCCTGACTCTGTAGGTGTTCATCAGTGCTTGTTCCTATTCTCCAAGAGGCTTAAGTAGAAGTCATCAATTGCAAGTGAGTTTGATCAAACTGAAGCTAGTAAACTTCCAACTAACTCTCACATAGTTGGGAAGTCTCACTTGAAGCACTAATTTTGTCGCAGGCAACACGTTAAAAAAAGATCAAACTATCAAATTGATCTTCACTGATGGCCTTTGACCTGCCTAACTGATTTAAATTACCTATTTAATATTACTAATAGTCTGCTAGTCTGGAAGAATTTAATCTTGTAGAGATCTACATAATGGTTTGCCATCAATGACAGCTATGTCCCCTACATTGCTGGTCTGGCAGCTTGTGGCAGTGAATACCATTGCAGTAGGCTAGCATAATTATTTTATACATTATTTCATACATTATGCATTGTTTGTGGGAATCAAGACAATGAACCTCATCTCTCATTTTCCAAAACACAGAGGACTTCAAAAATAGCTTGCTTAGCAAATAATATTAGCACTTTCTGTCTGCCAGTCCCTGGAAGAGAACATTTTCCAGTTGCTTCCAAATGCTAAAAAAATGTTAAGAGATCAATTCAGGAATGATATTCAGTCAGCTCTTGACATGTCTAATAAGACTGTCAACAAAGGTGCTATGGTGGTGCTGAGGTTTGGGTTATTCTGGGTTTTTTTGGTGTTTTTTTTTTTTCCTTTTAATGAGCTGAAATTAACACAAGAGTTTATTTCATGTAGTTGGCAAACCACCGCAGACAATATACAATCCCTGACAGAGGGATGGAAGTTTCCTGCAGTGCTGTTCCAACCACAGAAACCACCTAATGTGTTAGCTGGCTCTAAAAATAATAATAATGAAAAAAAAATCTAATCATCTCAGATTTACTCTTGCTGCCACTGAAAATAATAAGGACAACACTGAGAGAATGACCATCTTACACATCTTTAGTATCTAACTCCTATTTTTCTTTCTCTAGATGTAGCAACAGTAAACTTTGCTTCCAAATCAGAAACCTATAAAGAAACAGCAGCTCTGAAAAACCTTTCTTGACTCCCCAGGCTATCCTATCTGATACCTAAAGCTGTTTGAAATTGTTTGCCAGAGATGAGAGCTGTGGTGGTGTTGATGATCCCTGCCTTCGAAAGCTTTTCAAGATAACAGTCAAGTTCAACTTTTTCTAAGTCTGCCTGTGAACTTTGGGTATAATCTCTTTAAAGCTCCAGCTAAGCTCACCAAGCTTTGCTGGGTTTTCCTTCCCACAACATTTTTTTCTTACATTTGAAAAGCTTCAACAGTCTATCAAGGAGTTCGAACGATGTTTTGAACGTTTTCCCACTGCAAGCTTCAACTGTGCCACCTTGACAGATTTCGTTCAGTTTTGCCAGGCACAGGTCCTAATAGTCATGAGGGCATTATTATTCCACTTAAGCAAGTAAATTCAACCCTAGATCAGTGTTTTCAATTGTCTCTGACATCTAAGTCCAATACTTCAGTTTTAACTCATCTTCATGTTTTAAGCAGTAAGCTGAGGTGAAAAGAAAAAACCAAAGATCTATGTCTTCTCTGTACTGGTGGGATTTTAGAGAATGTTTCTAGCTAGAAAAAGTCTAGTGCTGCTATGTGAACAGTGGCCAATAACCTGCTCCCATTTGGGACATTGGTGTGTTATGCCAGCAGACTGTGCTTCAGACCCAGAATGGATGACAGAGGTGTGAAGTCTAACTTGAATGTCTTCCAACACCATCACTATCATTTCTCTTGTGTGAACTAAGGATAAAGGTATCAATTCAATTTTACAATTCATAAGGTTCTTACTGATAACAGCGGAGGTTTGGGGAAAGGTCTTACAGCTTATATTAACCGCTATGTAAGTAACCATGCTTTTGTCCAAGCCATAATGTCAATAAAGGTCTGATTTCTTCTTAAGTTGAATTTGTGTTTGGAAACTGAAAGACAGGTGATGTGTAAGTGACACAGATGAATTCAGTATATGGCTTTCTGTGTAACAGGAATAGAATGAACAAGTCAAGTGATAATAGTGGTCAGATATAGAATATATCTTTGCTATAGAATGAAACTGTGTTTTTGCGTGTGTTTGCAATATGGGTACTGCAGTGGTTTTTTTAAAGTCTTTTTCACTTACATTTGTCAGTATCCTCAACCAATTGATTAAAAATGTATGAATGCATTTGGACTTTCTCAGCTACAGTGCAGGTTTTACTCTGTACGGTAGAATTGCCAGGATCATGTAATGAGTTCTATATGGAAAGCAGATTTTCAGTCATGAAAACATGACTGAAATGTTAAAGGTGTTTCAGCAATGACATATCTTAAACATTTACTCTAGAAAAAAATTGCATCTGCTTTTAAAGAACTAACTAGGAGAAAAACTGAACCCTCTAAATTTCTATCCCTTTGATTCCCCACAGTTTTATATTTGATGTCATGCTGATGAACAGAAAACTATAAAGCCAAAGAAAATGAGAAGGAACTCATCTTTGTAATCATAAAGAATTCTTGAGCAAGGTATACTCCTCACACATATTGCTGGCAGTGCCCAATGATGCAATAAACCAGTCTTATTGCATTCAAATCTAACCCATTTGAAACTCTTTAATAGAATTCTTCTATGGTGGATAATATTTATTTCATTGGGCCGAAATGATCTATGGAGGAATGGCACTTGTCTTATCCATAACACTTTATTATTTTTATATATTCTACTAATTGTTAACAAATCTTATAAACATATCCTCAGAGAATGTTCAAACATTCATAGCCTGTTTTATTCATAAAGAAATTATGCTTTAAATATCTTTTTCTTTCTGCAGATGCTAGCGCTAACACACAAACATGGCTCAAATTCACCATTTCATTCCCAGGAGGTGCAAATGAAAAAAAAACAAAAACAAAAAAAAAAAAAACCAAAACAAAAAACCAAAACTTTCTCTAGCAGATGTATACAATATTGCAAAGTGTGCTTAACTCCTAAGGCTTAAAAACAAACAAACAAACAACAACAAAAAAAACCCCACACAAATAAAAAAAAGCCATTCTAAACTGAACATATCTAACACAACACTAAAGCACCCAGATTTTTTCTAGATAACATGGATCATAAAATTGTATTAAAATATTTACTTTATGTTTTAGTAAAATTATTTTCATCCACATCATAATGAGGCACATTCCTTACAGTTGTTTTTCCTATTAACCTTATGTTTTTTTCAAAGTGTAAGGAGAGTTTATGATATTCACCAGTGTTCTAGAGGAAAAATAAATGTCTTTTAAAAAATCTTTTATATGACTTCAAAAATGATAACAAAATAAAACTAGCTCTACTTTCCTAGGAACGGCAAAAAAATCAGAGCTGAAGCTTACAAATGGAAAATGTATTTTTCCTAAATGATATTAAAATTGCAGAATGGTTTGGGTTGGAAGGGACCTTTAAAGGTCATGTAGTCCAACCCCCTTGTAGTGAGCATCTTCAAGTAGATCAGGTTGCTCAGCCCCCCGACCAACCTGGCCTTGAATGTTTCCATGGATGGGTCATCTGCAACATCCCTGGGCAACTTGTCCAGAGTTTCACCACTCTCATCATAAAAAAGTCTTCCTTCTATCTAGTCAGAGTCTACTGTCTTTTAGTTTAAAATCTTGTCCTATTGGTACAGGCCCTATTAAAAAGTCTGTTCTTATCTTTCTTATAAGACCCCTTTAAGTATTGAAAGGCCACAGAAATCGTATTTTTACAGAGTAGTGTCAAGAAAATGGAATTTGAGGTATATTTCCAGTCAGAATAAAAAAAAAAGGAAAATATTTCTGAGGATTTTAACCCACAGTAGACTAACATTTTGGCTTTTCTTCTGGTTTTCTTTTCAACCATTAACTGTTTATTAAGGCCAGGGCCTGAAATAAATTGAGGCAAAATGCTAGTTCATTGCTGTGTTGAGAGATAGTCCACTGATTTATGGATATAAGCTCTGAAATTTGACTTTTGAACATGAGAGGAAGACAGTACATATCTATTTTCTTCTGAGGTCTTGTGTGCAATCAAAAGGAGTTGTAATTATAGTCATGTCAATATGATTATAGTAAAAACCCACTGTGCTAGAGACATACTTCACCTTGCAAACATAGTTCTTTTGTGGATTGAGATAACATCAATTTCTTGGAAAATATATAAAAAATCACACACACAAAAAGAATATTTTGTTAATACAACCATATCTATTCAAGTTTTTTTACCAATATGATTATATCAGCAAGTGGTAACAGGAAAAAACATACTAAGTTGCATATATTGGAAAACCTCTGCTACAGACCAAGCCTGATATCACACATTTTATTTTAGACCTTGCTAGAAAAGTAAAAAAAATTTTAATGAGGATAATTTGAGATATACAAAGAAGCTCACACTGCAACTTAAGACATAACTCACATCTACAGAAACATGGCTGTGTTATTTCATTCATATGAGTTCCCTAATTATTATCAGGTCTACTGGAAAAAAAAAATTGGTTTAATTTCATCTATCTTAAGATATTGTTTTAGTTACAAGAAAGGCAAATATGGTAAATGTTTCTATAACAAAAGAAGCCGTCATTTGTTTGTTTGTTTGTTTGTTTGTTTGTTTAAAATTTGAGTAGGACCTCTATAAATGCTAGTGAACACTGTTTTACAACAACATTTTTCTGTCTTTTACATGAAGTAGCATATTAGTTTTCTTATTAGTGTGATTTTGGCTTGCTACTTTCTAAAAGCAGACAAGAATGTTTAGATTAGAAATACTGTCAGAAATAAAAAAAAAAATAAAAGAAAGTGCAAAGTGATTTATTGCTAATGTCTGACAAAATAAGTAGTATTAGTTAAGAAAACAAACAAACAAACAAACAAACAAGTTACATTTAAATTGTAAGTCTACTACATGATTTGGCCTGAAGGAGATTTTACAATCCCAGAAAGGAATATTTCAGACTCATTTCTTGATGCGGGAAACCTGACACACAATATATGTGACTGAGTCATGTATATTTGTGCATACATGTGTGTATATGGCAATATTATTTTCCTTTCCTTAAATTCTATTTCACAGAGACATTCAGGTGTGAGATTTTCTGTGAAAGCTAAAAAGGCACATTAAATTAATAAAGTAGAAATTCAAATCTGATTAACAGAATTATCCTTTTGTATAACATGTTTAGATTTTGAAACAACTTGCTACAAGATCAGTAATCTAGTATAATTCAGAAATAATTGTAATCTTATATAAACAATATCTGCTCCTAATACATAATGCTAACAGAAAGCTGAGAAGCAAAAAGCCTGCATCAGTAATACAAATCAATCCGTCTCCTATGGTTAACCTTAAACTGAGACAAAATCATTATACTGTAAGGAATCTTCCCACCCCATCCAAAAATGCATTAGCAAGAGGAGGAAACATTTAAAGAGAAAGCAAGGAAAGAGAGCAAGATCCTACTACGTAAGACACAGCTGTAAAGCATCCCTGAAACACACCACAAAATTCAATCAGAGGTTGTGGTTAAGAGCTGAGAAGTGCTGAGTGACTGAGGCGGTAATGTGGTTATTGATAAAAGTGACTTTGATGCGAAAGGAGCCCTAAAAATGATACTGCATGAATGTTCAAATTCTCGAGTCTGTCCATGTTCTCCTTTGAAACATCATTTCCCAGCTTACAGTAGTGTTTGAATGTTTCCCATTCCAGGCTTTAAGTTTTCACATAGGGGTAAAAGCATATTCAATATATTCAGTAGCATCTGAGATTATATTGCTGGAAGAAAACACTTCAATGAAAGAAAAATGAACTAGATGTCAAAATAGATTATTATGCTGTGGAAACCAAGAGAAAAGCTACAAGTTCTGACTGGGCCACATCTAGTGGTGCCTAACCACAAAATCAACACAGAAGTAGCAGGGCCAAACATGCGAAAGAAAATAAGTATCTGACCTTGTNGTTAGCCTTCTCTCTGGCAAATGTCATAAAACAGCCTAAACACGTTCATTTTCAGTGCTGCAGGAAGGGCTAATCTGTAATTAAAGCTTTACAAAAATTAGGACTGCCTATACAGAAGAATGTAGAGCTTGAAAGCCTTGACAAAATAATGCAAGGTCAAAGTAAGAGAGACTAGTGTTTCTATTAACACAACAAAAGAGCAAATATCAAAGTAATCTCTGGAACAATTGCAGCAACTAAGTTGCTACATGTCAAAAATGAACAGCCACGCAAAGCAGAGGAAAAGAGACGAGGTTTATGCAGAACAGAAAACCTAAAATTTCCCTATCACACTGCTGATCAGCAGTGTAGCTGATACATGCTCAGCAACTGAATGGAATTCATTCCTGAAAAGAAATTTCCTATTAGTGTTGAATGCATGATGTAGAGGAATAAAATAATAATAATAATAATAAAAAAATTAAAAAAAGAACTTCAAAGGCAAATGCCATTCCACAGACCAAATCCATATCTGCCTGTGTATGATACCGACGAAAGCTAAATGGAAATGGGGTGATTTGATATGTCACTGCTGGGATTAGTTCTGCTGGCAACACTGTGCCAGCCTGTAACATTAACTGTGTTGCAGCATGATCCAACTTCCATGCGGTCTGCGGGGGTCTTTCCTTTCACTGAAATGCGAAATGAATCGCCTTCTTAATAAGAAAGGAAGGGTGGGGGGAAATGACTAAATACTGGAGGGTATTCATTACTACTGCTTTCAGCCTAGCCCAGTGTATGGAGCAGTTGTGTTGCCCCAATATCAACCTGAGATGGAAACTGTCACTTAGTGAGTCACAGACTATCTCTCCATCTCCCAGCTTCTCCAAAGAGTAGAAAAAGCCTCAGTCCGCACCCAAACCACTGTGTCACCCCTGCCATATTTGCCAGAAAGTACTCTAAAGGTGGAAAGAGATTTTGGGTATTCCCTTCCCTGTGACTCGCTGGTCACCAGAGTGAATATGTCTCTGTGGAGCCTCCTCTCTGCTAAATACAGTTGGCTGTGGCATGCCGGGTATCAGTACACTTCCCTGCAGGCTGAATAAGCCTTGGCCTGACCCTGAGTCTTACTCTTTTCTCTGTATGCACGTGGTAAAGAAAAAACTCTAAGAAAAATATGACAGAAGCACATCAATAGTAATAAAGGCAGTGGATACCTTCTTAACCAACATGTTGACCAGGTCCTTTTAAGAAAGTAATGTCTCACAGTACTGTACCTTTCTTTCTTTTATGCCATTTTCCTGCTGGCTTCCCCAAAATATTTCATTTGTCTAGCAAAAAAGAGAGGCTGCTGACCTTCCCATTTCCAACAACCATTGAGAGGGATTCACCTCACCTCAGCCAGGCCCCATACAGAATAGCCCTCTAGCTCAACGTAGGCGTGTAGGCACTCTTAGAAAATGTTGCCTGTATTGGACACTAATTTCAGGATGTGCTAAATCATCTTATTGGAGAACCAAATGTATACATTGTTGGCATAAATCATTCTCCTTATGTTTTTGTGTCCTTCATGAAAAGCCTACTTATAACATGCTGCCTTGTTATGCTTGTTTTTTTATTATTATTATTATTATTTTTATTCCCTGAGGTTTAGCATGTTTTGATTACAATGAAATCCATGTTAACTGACCACTCAAAGATTGGGTCTATACTTCAGTCACAAAGTTACACATCTCAGCTAGTTTTAAAATAGCTGGTCTTGTACAGTAATAGTTTAATCAGGACAATATGGAGCTTAGTGCAGGCTAAGCATTTCTCTTCTGTACAGACAGTACTGTTGTTATTCTCACAGCAAAATAACATCTAGAAGCTGTCCTTTTAGGTATGTTATTGTAATTGGAACTCAGAGCTTTGCAAGGATACAAAACTAAAAGTTTAAAAAGAAAAATACTTGTAAAATTATGCATAAGCTCAGGATGTCACTAAGCCTCATAAAACAGAAATAGAAAGCTGTTGAGAAACCCCATTTATACCTAATATTTTTGTACTGCCAATCTTAATGACAGTACAGGAACATACAGTTGTACAAGATAGGAACAAAAAAGATGTCTAGAGGTTTTCTAGTCCATTCCCACAATTTTAGCACTTACCATTATTTTGGAATATTGAAGCCCTCAAGAAGCTTTCTAGTGGTCTTCTGTCTTCTCTGGAGACAATGAGCACAGAATCTGTTTTCTATAGTCTAGAAGAAAAGGAAAAATTACAATTGTTAGATTCCCTAAAAGCTGTGGGGTTTAAAACATCTGTCCAGTGTAAACACATCTAAAATAACATTTGAATGTTTTTAAAATACCTGCAACACAAATTCTTCAAAATATTGAAGTTTTATAAAATACCCAGAATACTAATTCAGACTAAAACCAGTTTGTTAGCATTCAGAAGGTCAAGCTTCACCTAGCTTCACTTAGACAAGCCATTGATCAATCTTTCCATTTATTAAATAAAAATAACATTTTCACATTCACTGTATTTTACTGGAGTCTGGTGTATCCATTTACTCAAAATAAAGCTATCTCCATGACTATGCAAATTGGAGAGCTCAAAAGTATATATTAATTGGTACTTGAGTTCAAAGCATTTTATTCCACTTTCTAAGGACAGGTGTTGCTGTCTCTGGATCTAGTCTAAAGATTTAATGCAGGAAATGTGATTTTGCTCTGAAGAGGCTTCTGATGTCCTTTTGAAGCAAATGGTCATTTCACAGAGATAGTCTTTAGACACTTGCTTCCCTGTAATTATTATTTTTTCTTAATTTGAATAAAGTTTATTAAAAAAAGATTGGAATGAATGATCACACTTTCCATGCTATTCATTTGCCTGCAGCACCACTTTTTAGAATATTCATAATGCAGAAAATGTGATTAGAATAATTTACTATTCTTCACGAATAATAAATTATAGAATAATTTCTTATTCACACATTTCTTACAGAATAAGCTTGTTTGGATATATTCCTTGTCATGTTATTATGAAGCTATTATAACTTTTATGGGTTAAAAGTAAGGATTACCTAAGTTTGCTTCAGTACATTTAGTCACATTTAATAAAAGTTTAGTTTAGTACGTGGCTATGTTAGTTTAGTACGTGTTTAGTTAGTTTGGATCTGGATCCTGCTGGTTTCCTGGCAATAGTTTCATTGTGTTCTTGGAGAATCTGATATATGTCTTGTCTAAACTCCCTTAGATTTTCTGTTAATTTTCTTCCTCATTTGCTAATGTTTAGTCTTTGTGTAAAATGCCTTATAGCAAAGGGATATTTTCTTCTCTTTCGGCACTTAACCTCAAATCCAAGTTGAAGCACCTAAGTTCTTAAAAACCATTAAGAACCCAGGTACTGTCCATGTTGCATCTTCTACCAGAAAAACATTCTCTGATGATCATGAATGAATACACCTTGTGAAATTATTTATCATTCCTCTCAGCAGGAGGGCCCCTTCCACCTCTTCTGTATGGCTTCACCAATCCTGTATTGTTTCCTGCTCCACTCCAACAGCCAAAAGCAGGTTGAGTCCAGCTCCCTCCTAGTGCCTATCCCTCATCACTGGCACAACAGTTACTGAAGTATGTATTGGGTCTGGCTGAGGTGGAGTTAATTTTCCCCATAACAACCCCCATATTGCTGTGCTCTGTACTGGCAGCGAGCAAGGTGTTGACAACACACTGGTGTCTTGGCTACTACTGAGAAGTGCTGGCACAGCATCAAGGCTGTCTCTCCAACATTGCCTGCTCCCTCAACAGTGGGCTTGGGGTGGGCAAGATCTCGGGAAGGGACACAGCCAGGACAGCTGACCCAAACTGACCAAAGGGATATTCCATACCATATGATGTCTGCTGAGCAATAAGAAACCGAGAGAAAGGGGGAGGAAGTGTGGGCATTTGTTATTTATGACATTTGTCTTACAGAGCAACTGCTACGCATACTGAAGCCGTGCTTCCTGGGAAGTGGCTGGGTTTCACATGCTGATGGGAAGTAGAGAATAAATCTTTTGGTTTTGCTTTGCTTCTGTGTGTGGCCTTTTACTTTTGCTTTATTAAACCACCTTTATCTAGACCCATGACTTTGGGTTTTTTTCCCATCTTATTTTTCTCCACTCCCCGTCCTGCTGAGTGATAGAGTGGCTTGGTGGAGACTTGGTCTCCAGCCAGGGTTAAACCACCAGATGAGCTTCCTCTAGCAGTGGAGTGAGAGAATTGATACTGGGTAAGAATCAGAAGCACTTGTGTTCTCTCTCATGGTTTCTTTTAATGGAAGACTGATAGCCTTCAAGCTGCTTTTCTAGGAACATTTTAGGAGTAGGACAATGGACTTTTTAAAGACTTGCAACTGCAAAAATCTCATTTTTTTTTATGGTGTTGAGTGGTTCCTAAGTTCTTCCCACGATCATCTATTCACTTCACTTTATCTATTGAAACTGTTTAGCAGCAGGCCAAAGGATAGAAGATTCTGTGAGACATATATATATGCATAGTGGTAAACAAGTTGGTGTGGAAGATCCAGCATCCATACTGTTCCCACCCTATTTAGTTTGGAGAGGATAATACTTATGGTGTTCAGTAACTCCTGGGTCATTTTGGTCAGTAGTGAGAGGGAAGGGAAGAGGAGGTCTCACATAAGTGCATAATGGAGATCTACAATTATTCTGTGAGTACCTGCATACTATTTCTAGGCTTCATACTCCTCCCTCCCTTGAAGGAGGTAGTTGAGCCTAGCCCGTGCAGCTGGCAAGATTATGATAAGAAGGTTCCACCATATCTTTATTGTTATCCAAACTGTGACAATTTAAAAGCAAAACACACAATGGTTTGATGTTGTATTGTCATAATCATCCATCTGGCACTTACGTCCTTACTGGCAAAAAGTATTGCCTAATAAAAACCTCCAGTGATTGCCTGGAGAAAAGGGAATTTCTTGCTAGTTTGTTTTTCTAAGTGCCTTTCTTTATTCTTCACACGTCACCGTGTTTTGTGTTACAAGATACAAGATTATTCCTACAGTATTTTCCTCTTATGTAAGCTTCAGATAGAACAGAATTTCTATGATTCAAATAATTTATCAGAACAGGACAATTGAGCCAACCAAGTTTCTTCAGAAGGAGGAATGATGTCTAAAGTGAGGTTCCCTTTTTCATTTCTCTATTTGCTGGCCAGTGTAATTATAGCCATTCTTTTGGTCTGGAAATAGCTAATTAATTTGGGAAAAAATATATCTTGTATTGATTTAGATATAATTGTATAATAATTCCCTAAGACTATTTTTTTTACTGACACATTTTCAAAACTTGCAAAATTCTCTGCAGTCAAGTGTGTACTCTACTGAAAAATAGCTACATAAGTCTTCAAAAAGTGATTCTTCTAGACTGGAAGGAAGGAAGAGAATCAGAGAAGTAATATGGCCTTGACACAATGACGGGGAAAAAATATCCAATGATCAAAAGATCAGTGCCTCACATTCCAGCAGACAATTTAAAAAAGTTAATATTTCCATACAAGCGCTAAGATTATTAAACATAAATACAGAGCTTTGATTGACAGAGCAAACTCTTAGGAGCTCATTCACCATTAGATGAACAATCTCAGGCCATGGACATCTGTTAATATGAAAGAGTTGTATGACCATATCCCCATGCATTAAATGAAGAAATCTACTGTTATCCATAACATAATATCTGATGGATTTATTATATTTCTGATAATTAAGCCTATCTTTACCTAAAGCCACAAAGTATTGTCTCTGCATAGTATACAGTATTGATGTAGTAAATACAATATTTATTGTAGATGAAGGTACAGATACAGATATGGCAGGCATTATATTGAGAACAGGACAGGAGCATTCATGACAAATATTAAATTCAGATACATTCAAATCTTTGCAGTGTTAAAGGAAATGAGATTGCTGAATCATCTCCCTTAAAGCACATTGTTCTTTTGTGTGAACCTATTTTACAGTCTTTGGCCATGCCAAAACTCGCCCTCCAAAAATATTGTAATACTTTAAATTGTGATTGTCATAGTAACTACCTTGTGGCACCACATGTGACTCTCAGGAACAGTTAGCCATCACAGTCACAGCAGCCACCAGAGCTTTTCTTGTGTGACTGTGAGAATAATGCATAAGTCCATGTGGCTCCTCTGCCATCACATTTTGGAGCTCACCTGCTCCATGACAGACAGCTGCATAGGTGCCAGAAAGGGATTGGTTCTCTAACAATCATACCCTGGGAAGATTCTATAACAAAATAAATAAATAAATATTTAAAAATATCCAAAATATAACCTAAGTTATACTTTAGTTGATCTGAAAGGAGGTTGTAGCCAGGTGGGCATCAGTCTCTTCTCCCAAGTAACAAGTGATAGGACGAGAGGAAACTGTCTCATGTTGTGCCAGGGAAGGTTTAGACTGGATAATAGGAAAAAATTCTTCACCAAAATGGTTGTCAAGCATTGGAACAGGCTGCCCAGGGAAGTGGTTGAGTCACCATCCCTGGAGGTATTTAAAAGACATGTAGATGTGGCGCTTAGGGATGTGGTTTAATGGCAGACTTCGCAGTACTATGATAACAGTTGGATTTGATGACCTTAAGGGTCTTTTCCAACCTAAACAATTTTATGATTCTATAATTCTATGGTCTCAAGAGCAGCAGTCCATGACTGAACAAAAAGCTGCAGAATGTGGGACCAACAGGCAGAACATGAGGTGATTTGACATTAAAGTTTCATTATACCTCTCATCCAGGGTAAAAAAATAAAAATCTACCTATCAATAATAATTTTTTCCTTGGCTCTTTTCTTTGTTCCTTTGGAAGTTAATTACTAAGGTGTTAATATACCAAGGCTTTAAGCTTGTAAGAATATTTGAGATTAAATGGTCACAAGCAGAATACCAAAATAGTTGTATTCACTCACAGAAGCACACACACATACATGCCAAATTTCCACTTCCCTTGCCCTTTATCACTAGGGATAAACAAGCTTCATTTCTACTGGGAAAAAAGCAGACCTTCCCCTTCTGTTTTGGGGTTTTCTTCTCATTTTGAATTGCTGCTCACTAACTTAGCAGGACAATTGTCCCTCAGTGCAATAACCACATTATATCCTTTCATTAAGGAGCTTGGGTTGAAGATTAGGTTGACAAAAACCCCACATGACTAGGGAATGGATTATCTGGTATTATAGTGTTAGTATTTCTCAGATGATATTTGCAGATGAACTTAACATTTTAAGTGAAAATTACATATGTTACTAAAAAATGTGGTTTGTTCTAATAAAATTTTGAAATGTGATCACACTTTTTCATACCATTTCAGATGTTGGACCTCTTTTAGTCAATTTTATTAGGTTCTAGATTTTTTATTTTCCTTCTTCTTTAGTCTCTGTATTGAAT
Source organism: Aramus guarauna (assembly GCA_013400195.1). Lineage (NCBI taxonomy): Eukaryota > Metazoa > Chordata > Aves > Gruiformes > Aramidae > Aramus > Aramus guarauna. The sequence goes on along the minus strand of VXBL01003769.1, from coordinate 309,326 downwards.
TTGCATGATCAACTAGATTTGCTTTTAGTATTCAGTCTGAATGACTTATTCAAAATTCCACTTTCAAACTGTTTTCACAAATGTTGCAAACCAGCTGGCTCCAGCCAAATCTTCTTCAATTAGCATCAGGGTCAGCCTTTCCTTCCCTTCACTTGATCACACAGCTGATAGGAAAACACAGAGAAAGTGGGGAAGGAGGGAAAGGAGGGGTTGCCTGTTTTACAGTGAGGAATTCTGATTGCACAGCATTTTGACCTGTTTTTATTTAACTTGGTAGTTTTGCTACTGATTTCAGTGCCTATTGGTCTAGACTTTATTAAAGAGGAGATTTTTTGTGGGATTTTTTTCTTTTTTAAAACTCACGTTATGTTATTCAGAAGGGAAATCAATCTACCAAGAGCAGTCACTTTTAGAGAAAATACAGTAGTGAGCTGTGGAAATGCACATATTTAGCCTTTGAAATATCTCTGAAAAACATTATGCTATTCTCCCCAGTATCACCATCAAAGGGCTCACTGTAATAGGAGTGCTCTCTATTTCTTTTGATTTCAGTGGGAATTGGAGAAATCACTGTCATTAAAAGGAGGCATGGAACTAAAGGAACTATGGGATTTCTGACTGTTTGATAAGAGATTAAATATAAAATGTATACAAGCCTCAGATTAGCACTAGACAATCATTTCCATATGCAGCATGGGAATCCTTCAAGTACTTTTATCCAGTCTTCTAGATGCTTGCTATGAATTCACATAAAAAAACCCGACTTGTTTTTCCCTGTATTCATCAATAATGAAATCAAAGGCACTCAATCAGGACAAGGGGTAATGGGTTTAAGCTGAAGGAGGGTAGCTTTAGATTAGATGTTAGAAAGAAATTCTTCTCCGTTAGAGTAGTGAGGCACTGGAACAGGTTGCCCAGAGAGGTTGTGGAGGCTCCATCCCTGGCAGTGTTTAAGACCAGGTTGGATGGGGCTTTGAGCAGCCTGGTCTAGTGGAGGGTGTCCCTGCCCACGGCAGGGGGTTGGAACTAGATGATCTTTGAGGTCCTTTCCAACCCAAACCATTCTGTGATTCTATGAATCACTAATTCTATTGTTTAAAAAACAAAGCAAAAATTAAACATTCACTAAGTATACAACATAACAGCTTATGTGACCTAACTGTATATGATCTGATTATTCTCTGCACTAATTGTAAGACTACAAATATACACCATGTGTATAATACATATGTGTACATGTTTATCCATGCACATACATGTTTATCCATGCACATACATATGTAATTTGTCTATACAGTAGTGGTATATACACAGCTGTTTACACTTAGGGTTTCACCACCTAATCCTCTGAAAGGATCAAGCATAACTGAAACAACTGCTGTGAATCTAGCCGCTCCACAAACATCAGCCATTGAGCTGCACTGCTCAGAGCAAGTGTGGAGTCTCAACTTTGGACAGGAAGTATGGTGATGATCCTGGTCCTGGAAGGACTTTTCATTTTCCCCTCAAGTACTGATACAGTTCAGGGTTTAACCAAAACAAATTTTTAAACCAATGAGGTTTTACAGCTTCTGTGAAACAACCTGATCTCTTGTTACTATGTGGCATCATCTTACTCTACCATTAACCAATGGGAAGATGTAAGGAAGATAGAGCCAAACTCTTTTCAGAAGTTTGCTGTGAAAGGATGAGAAGCAATGGACACTTGGTATAAGGAAAAGCAATTACTATGAGAATGGTCAAATACTGCGCCAGGATGCAGAAAGAGGTCTAGATGTAGCAACTTATTCACATAAAACAGCATAACCATAAGACAATTGATAAAGTAGTTCTGAAGTTCTTTACCATGGTGTGTAAGAACTGCTGCAAAGTATAGTTTGGGAAGTATCTCTGCAGATCCCTCATATTTTCAAAAATAATTAGGTCATTAAATACCTCAGGGATCTAATTGCACCTTCCTTTTATTTCCAGTAGTTATCTGGCAGATTCAGGATTATGTGGCAAGACTGGAGTACGTAACAAACAGCTTGGTTTGTTCCTCTAGAAGAAACATTTATCCAGTTTTGTATTCCTGTGCCTTCTTTGGAGTGAGTTTTCTACATCCCCTACGTTATGTCATATGAGAGCCCTTTGTCTGTTCCCAAGTCTTGGTCAGTTTTCTAATCTGAACAAATGGCCATTCCAATCCTTGCACTAGCAAAAGTGAAGAGAAAATAACAAGCAGAAGGCAGGATTGCCTGTTTCATCAGCAGAACAGCTTATGTTGACTTAAGTCATATACCAAATTATGGCCCCAGATGGATGATGAGAATAGGGGGTGGATAAAACACCAACTAAAGAGAAATGCGTATACAATTATTCTGCATGGCTAAGGTTAATTATTTGATCTTAGATTAGTCATTAAAGTTAGATTTTCTAAAGGACTTCAGTACTTAAAGAATCTCATTTCCTTTGACTCTTCTACTGAGTAGTGCCAAAGGCATTCATTAGCACAAAAGATGATGTGGAGATGTGATCCACATCAGTATCAGGAAGGGCAGGACTAGAAAACAGAGCCACAAGTGAGGGCTTTCCAGTTCTACAGCATTATACAAAAGTTTGACGCCACTTCCACTGCCTTCGCTCAGGAGAGGACCCTGAGCTTAACTAAAGCCATAAGCCAAGCCACAAGCGGTGACATGCAATCATTTGTGTTGTATATACTTGTGCTTAGTGTTTGGTATTGACTAGCAATAGTTTTGTTCAGCAGGCATCAGTGTGGGGTGTTTTGGTGTTTAAGATCTGGTGTTTAAGACCTTGAGACATTTAACACATTTCCTATGCCTTACACGCAGTGCAGAGAAACTCTACTGCATTTTCACTACAGGGTGTCATGAACCTAAATGTAGGTACAGGAACAATTAATTTATGGGTCTGAGAGTCCTTTGTTGCAGCCCTGTGACTTCTCTAACTCTCCATACTCTACAGTGGACTTAATAGCTCTCTCTGTTATCTGTGTTCCAGTCAGACAGCAAGATAATTTGGGCCAGGAATCGGCTTCTATGGTGAGTTTGTGCAGAAAAAAGCACAGGTGAGTGCATATATGTATGTTCTCCAATTAATAAATACTAATGCTGAACATCTAGGGAACAGGGTTCAGGGAAACAGTAAAAAAAAAAGAAAAAAAAACACGAAAATTTTGGTTTCTGAAATGTTCTTTATAAAAGGGAGAAAAGTTTGCTCTTTCAATAAGGGTGTCATCAACTTTGATGGCATTACTTTTTAATAACAACATGTCGCAGGGTACAGCATTGCATTAAAAAAAAAAAGCCATGTTGATATTAAAATTATGTAATTGCAGAGGCTGAGTGGATGGAGAAAAGAGAGCGTTCTTTTATTGAAAAAATTCCCCACCACATCAATTGTGCTGTAGCAGCAGGGGCAGGGGTGGGGGGAGCCCACTGCTTGCAAAAGGCTGGGAACAGTTACAAGGTTCCCACTGCCAGAATACTTTATTAGTATTCCTTGTCTTACAGCATGGCAAGTGAAAAACTAGAGACCTGTCATCAATTAGAATGGTGATGATGAGCCAGCCTAAAATAGGCCAGTGAACAGGGTAAGTGCCCCTGTGGTTTGCCAATTACCTAAATTATTTGCAGTAGTTTTAGTGCACATCTGCAATGAATACAAATAGGAAGCACATGATGTCTGGAATGCAGCATGTTAAGATCAGCTTTGGTGTTAACAGAGAAGGGGAAGCAACTGACATGTTTTAACTGAAATATTTCAGAAGAGGAGCTCTCATTCACATCTTCTCTCTCCCCACCTTCACACGTGTAAAATAGGCTCCATACTGCCTGGTGCCCTGTGCTTTCTATCTAGGGTGAACCTGGTGGTGGGAAGAGCAGATCTGCCAGTCCTGCAGCCACTGGCCAATTTCACTGGTCCTTGGCAGTGACTCACCCAGAGTGACCAGGTAAATGGGCTGGCAGGAATGACAGTGGAGGTAGCATCAGGGGACCTCAGCTCACCAAGGCTTTTCTCTTCCAGGAAAATTCTGTTGTAGACAGAAGGTGACAATGACCAGAAGAAAAGGAGAGATCTAGGTAGCCCAGTATTCTTGAATTCTACCAAACTATAAAGAATAATAAAATGAATAAAAAAAAAAAAAAAGAAGAAGAAAAAAAAAAAGGAAAAGAAAAGAAATTGATCTTTTATTGTGTGTTCCTTCAAAGTTTTTTAGAAGATTTTGTGGTGAAATTCAGTGAGAAATCTTGTGACTCAGAAAAGCTTATACCTTTATAACAATGAACCTTTATCCTTTATAGGGAAAACAGCTGGACTACCATTGATGTGGTGAATATGTAGATTGATAGGTCTTTTTCCTTGGTCTTCCTTTTACACTTCTCCTTTTCTTTATATCCTTCCACATTTCTACTTTGCTTGATATCCTTCCCTCCCACTTCTCCTTTATCAGCTTCAGAAATCATTATGTAACTGCAATGACTTGACATTCGTAATTCTTGTATGTAGCCACACTGACTTTTTTTGTTATTTAAAAATTGCATGAGTAACTATTGGCATCTCTTCCAGTTGTTTGTTGTTCCTAGAAAATATTTTGAAACATATATTTAAGTGTCCAGATAAGCATTTGCATTTTAAGTAGAAGGCACTCAATAAATTAAAGATTTGGAGTATTACAAAGGGACTTATGACTCTATAATCTTCTCCTTTCCTCTTGACTTTCATATAAACCTGAAGGCTAAATCCACTACAAATATCCATTCTTCGTTAAGAAATATAAAATGTAGATGCTTAGAATTCTGTCACTTAACATGACTGGCCTCACCACTGTCTCCTCACCAAGACAGAAGAAATAGGTAGTTTTCTGTCTAATTTTCCTCTATGTGCTATGGGCATGCATAATATGCACCAGTAGAACTGGCCTCCCTACAAAAAGCAGATAATTCAGGAGAATTAACGTAGAAGCTGAATTCACCTACAGGAAAAGCACAAAGATTGTTAGTCTTTCCAGGACATGTATCACAAACAACAAGCTAGGAAGGCTTGACCACTGGAATGAAATAATTTCTAAGACCCAAAATGGGAGCAGAGATTATTGTTTTGAAAGGAGCTCTCTAAGACAGTGATAAAATATCAACAGATTTTTATTCTGCCAATAACAGTTGACTGTAGCTTCTGAAATGAAGAAAATATTTAAAGAATCAAGATCTTGCAATTTTTTTACAACTTTAGAGTGTACAAAACATTCAAAAGCAATCCACCATCATTGGAAACAATCCCTTCAGAAATCTCAAAATCCTTTAATTCATGTATAAAGGTACTGTAGAAGTGTGGAGTAGAATTTCAGCTACTTTATTACTTAGTGCACATACTGTTGTCATACTACTAACATTAAATAGTCTGATTCAATTCACAGAATATCCAGTATTGTTACTAAATTCCACAGTGACTTTTATTATGTTAATTGATAATCTAGTGTGCTCCAAAGATTAAAGAAAAATGAAATTAAAGCTACACAATCAAAGGGTAACAACTTTATAATGCCTCTTTAATTTAGTGAAATACAATTAAAGTCACACAGAGATAGAATTGACTATGAATACCAAAATGAATGTAATTGACAGAGTAAATGTTACAGAGCAGGGCTGCATAAGAGCAAAAAGAAATGTCAATAAACTTCAGTGCCACTGAGCTGTCTGGGCAAGCGCACTGAACAGCACAAATCTTAAAGTCCTTGGGGATAGCCAACAGCAAAGAAAGCTATGATGAATGATTATGAAATTACAAGTAGATAGTATTGGAAGGTTCTGATTTTATAGGCATGCAAAAAGCACTGAAAATGCAGTGTGGACTGTAATTACAGAAGAAGCTTGACAGTGCATAAGAAAAATGCTCCATTGATTGGAATAATTTGAGCTGAACATACTGCAATTTGTAAAACCTTCAGTGCTGGCAACACGCGTTTAAAAAATGGTTTCTGATAGGGTGTAATCTGTGGAGAAGTTGCCTCAGTATTTACATTAAGTTTTCTGAAGATGGTAGAGACATTGTAGTATAACCTTCCTATTCATGCTATCGTAGGCCAGTAATTCAATAGTTCTTCTATGCTGGGCTACTTATTAAACCATCTTTTCATATACCGGTTCCCCTGACATCTCCTTACTGATTACATTCTGCCTGGGAGAACTGCACCAATCCTATTTTTCTGCATAACATGCCTTCAAACTACTTTTGTGGACTGGTGGGATCAATAATGGTCTATAAGGCCTTTTCAGTGGAGATTGCCAATGCCAATCCAATTCTGCTGTTAATAATTTGAAGGTGTTACCTTCTGCAGGCCTTGTGACTATGGTGATAAATGAGTGAGTCAATCATGGTCTATGTCCCATATGACATTCGTATTTATCACAAAAATCATTAGCATAACTGGAAATGAGTTGCATTCCTGTTGACTGTGTAGTGTAAATTTCTATTTTATTATCCACAGAAGTAGCATGTACGGATCTAGAAAAAAAATCCTTCTTGTGATATCTTCACTAATCCTACTCTCTGAAAAGAAAGTCGGACTCCAGTCCCTCCAGTTGTCAACACAACGTATTTTTGAAATCATGTATTCCCAGCCAAAGAACAACTTGTAAAGTTGCCTATGTCTAGCAGACTGGAGTTTACATGAGTATAATCAGGTTTTATACAGCCAGGTTTTCATAAACCAATTATTTTAAAATTGGATAGTAAAAACTGAATAAGCCTGAGCTGGGGGATTCATCTTAGCTTTTTAGACATCTACAATGCATATTTCTACATATGAACTTAATGTCTCAACAACCTCTATAACGGGAGGAAAAAGATGCCTAAAATAAGTTGGACAAATCATGGCCAGTATATGTCTAAAAAGTTGAGATATATCTACCTACATTGCCAATTTTTGATATTAAGTAAAAAGAATCCTCTGTTCCTGGTCAGGAGAGCGGAGGTTATAGTTATGTGTTCTCTAGAAAACATGTTCTGTTTATTTAATAATTGAATTAATCAAATTTATTTACATTCCACCTCACTATCATTTTTATTCTTATTTTTTCATCAAAAATCAGAAAGAGAGAGAGAAGCTCATTGAAAGAACTCAGTGATTGCATCCTGCCTCAAATATGGGGGATCTACATTCAAGTCCTCCTCTGAGTAAGAATCTTTGACTTATTTAAATAAGCCTTGTATCATAAACTGGTATTTTCCCCACTAATTGCAGTTTCTGCAAATGTTTCAGTATTTGAGTTCCTCTTAAAAGAAAGTGACAGACTCAATGGTGATACATACACCAGTAAATTAAGCATTCCCAGACTGGTTTTGGCACTGAGATTCACTAGCACAGAATGGCCCACCCCCATACTACTAAATCTTCATATTCAGCAAAACATAGGGCCTGCAAGCTATCTGCTGGGAATAGCACCTGTTTCGATTTAATTCATGAACTGTGCCTGGGAATTGTTTAGGACTGTTATTCAGTCTGGCTTCAAAATAATGCCAGGTGCTACACTAACAATTTAAAGTATACAATTAAGTTAGACAATTAAGATAATCAAGACCAGTGATGGCCTCAACAAGTTTGAATTTTCTAGTGGAAACTATTGAGTTGTAAAATGGCTAATTTGTTTTAGCTTTCATGTGTAAATAAAAAATGTTATTTTGATAGGTAAATCAAGGTCAAAATACAGTGAAGCTGCAAGATAAGGTGAGTGCCCTAGATCAAGGTTTACCACACTGTGGAAACACATCCAACTCCTCTACAATTTTCATCAGGCAGCTTATCACTGAAATTTTGGTTTGGTTGGGGTGTGTTTTGTTTTGTTTGTTTGTTTGGGGGAAGTCCATAGGCTCTACCAGTCAGCTAAAAAAGGTCTATATAAGAATATGAATCCACGTGTGTGGTGAATTGGCCCCAGACAGCACCTAAGCTCCCACACAGCCATGCAGTCACTCACCACTCATCTCAGTGGGACTGGGAAGAGAATCAGAAGGGTAACAGCAAGGCTAAATGCTTGGATCAGGATAAAAACAGTTTAATAAGTGAAAGAGAGGAAAAAAACAAACAGATGATGTAGAGGCAATCACTCACCACCTGCCACAAGCAGACTTTACCCAGCAGTCACAAAGCAACCACTACCTTGGAAAAGATTACCCCCTCAACTTTACTGCTGAGCTCAATGTTATAGGACATGCAGTATCTCTTTGGTCAATTTAGGGCAGCTGTCCTGTGTCCCCTCTCAACTTCTTGTGCACCCCCAGCCTATTCACTGGGGGCTAGAGGGAGAAGTAGAGAAAACCTTGTGGTGCAAAAGCACTGTTCAGCAGTAGCCAAAATGTTGGTGTGTTATCAGGACCGTTTTAGCCACAAATCCAAAATACAACACCATGCTGGCTGCTATGAAGAAAGTTAACTCCATCTCACTCAGACTTAGTACAGCCTTTACCCAAAATGAACCAGAAGCCTTTGACTAGTGAAAAACTCTTCCAACTGACAAAAATATCAAATTATGGAAAAAACATTTAAATATGTGATTTCTTTATGAAAAGCAGACATTTGGAAAGGTGATTCTCTGAGATCAAACTTTTCCTAGAGCAAAAGAAGGCAAAGATATAATGATCAGTCATGTGAAACGATGTTTTCTTATTAGCCTTCCAAATTTTCATTTGACTCAGTGTTAAGCTTTCAAGATTCACTTAATTAGCTTGTTTCAAGACCTGTGCAAATGTACAAATTGTTATAATTCTGGTGTCACTGTGTTCTATAAATTATAGGATTTCAGAAGTAGCCAAACTGTACTCTGATAACTACTTAAAGTATATACAGTAAGTTTATAATGCCCAGGAATGTTAGCTATGAAGAAAGAACTGAATAGAGTAGAATAGTATAGGCATAAGCAATAACTTTCAGATTCACAAAGTAACCTGAAATCTAGTCCATTTAAATAATTGCATGCAGACCAAATCAGGGACGTATATTTAGGCTTAGAATAATATATGCATTAGATTATAAAGTTTAACATACTTTGTGGGTAATATCAAAGTCAAGAAAGGAAAAATGTTCACTTAAACATGTGCACCATCCTATTTACAGCAAGCGAGAAATAAACCTCAGAAAACTTTTACTGAGGAATATGAAGAGAATTCTGACTTCAACATCCACAAGTTAAGAACTTTCCAGGTTACAGTTACAGGTTTCTTGGCCAGAAGTGTGGTACATAGAAAATAAACGGTCACAATGACTAAGAAATAATTTTGTCTAGGAGATAAAGAATCCAAGAGAGTCATATGCTCATCACAGATTCTTTAGTAGTCCAATAAGCCAGTAAAGCTCATTTGTGAGCCCTTTGCAAACTGATGACATCTTTACAATATGAGGGAGCTAACTAACATATGGGTTTCTGTATTAATATGTGGGTTATTGAAATGTCTTTCAAAAACCAATGCACCCAGGATGAAGGGAAAGCAAAAAGAGTCTCTATATGGAGAGAAGAAAAGCATAGAAGAGCCAAGGTCCAGAATTCTCTTCATAAGCAAATTAAAGCATCTATTTATGTTCTTGGCATAGACACCCAGTCATGTGACAACTGCAGTTTCTTGTAGGACTGCATAATAAATACGGCCAAGCCCTAGATGTAATCCTGTGTGAGCAATGCTAACTCAAGAACGGTCCAAGTGTGGGTTTCACTTCAGCAGGAGGAACATTTCATCTGTAGCTGTCAGTGGAGAAGATGACAAATCCCAGAGCTGGCATCAACATGCTCGTCAAAGCAGCACCTTCATAAAACATCATGGGAAACCCTTGAGAGGATATCAGTTACAAGCTGGCAAGTTGAAGCCTCTGATACTTAAAGGTGTCGTATCTCAACAATAGGAAAATGATTAAACCTTTTTCCTATGATAAGAAAACAAATTGGAGGTAATGAAGCACAGGAATGCAATAAAGATAAAACTTATTTCCCTGACTTAAGAGCAAAAAGGAGAGCTATTTATCTATCCCCTATTTCTTTTGCTGTGATACCTGAAAGTAAGTTTTCAGCTTTTTCCTTCTTCATTTGCAAAAAGAAGAAGCTGCAGAAAATCCTAAGTTTTCACTGCTAAGTCTCTGGAGACAGGATCCCTCTAACACCAACTGGGATGTAAATTTATCTGCTGTGGGCTTCATCACAGGGTGATGATCAAACATTCGTGTTTGCTTCTCCCAGTCTTTATGGGGAAGCCACGATTTGAAGAGGTGAGCAGTACCTGTATTTTCCATGATTTAGAAAGATGTTCTTAACAAAATTTGCCTCCAAATATTATCAGGAAGTTCTCATTTCTTTCTTTTTACTCTTTAGGAGACAATGTGGGAAGCAAGAGGGTCTTTGAGGGTTTTAGTTGCACTAAGTCAAGACTTGACAATAATTATAAAGTGCATATGGAGAATAATTCTACTGATGTAATCTCATTCAGCACAACCATTATGTATCAAAAAAAGATGTCAATGTTTTAGTATCAGTTCTTTTTTACTGTCATTTTAAAGTTAGAGAGGGGTGTCTAACAGGATACTGACTTAGATTTTTATTTTTGGGGGGACTTAAAATCAAAAAATTTCAATGTACCCTACGTATTTACATTACTCTGAATTCAGGTCCATTTCAGGACCCTTCAGAGAACTGAGCTAAATGACAGAGACATGGTTGTCCAGATCCCAGCTGAGTAGTTGGGACCAGTATGTGCTCATGCGCTTCAAGGCCCTCAGTGGTATAAACAGTATTGTTAAGTTTTAATATCCAAGATGGTATAAACAGTATTATTAAGTTTTAATACCCAAGATGAATTCAAATAACTTTCCAGGATAAGTAAATCCTCTCCATGCTCTGCACCAAGAGATCTTCAGTCTCCAGTGCACAAAGCTGAATTAGCACAGAGCAATGCAGGACTGTGCAAAGACAACTGACTTTGGTCCAGAAAGCCTCTCAGCAAAGTTACTTGGTGTAGAAAGGGTTAACCTGGGCCTTCATATGAGTGGTGTGGGCAGCAGACCTGCCCTGAATGTGTCAGACCACATACAAGTTTCTTCTCTCACTTCAGGTTGCACGGTGCATGGGTTACGACCTGCTGAGACGATATGCAGAAACTCCCAGTCACACACCTCTTGCTTTGTATAACTGACCTAGGTGATATTGTAAATGCATGATGTATGTCATGACAGGGAGTGGGAGATGCAGAATAATGAGGGCTGCTTTTACAAACCCCTGAATACAGACCTTTGCTGTTGGGACTGGTCTTGTTCTTGTCTAGCTCCATGATATTTACATGTTGTAGATATACCATAGAGAACACAGCTTGTAAAATCAAAATTTGGTGTATACAGTATAGTCAGACTGCCTTTCTACACTCAAAACTGGATTGAAATGTGAATATTTTTTAAAGTTTATTCCATTGTCACTCAGCCTTGCACTCTGGTGGATTTTAAGGACAAGTAAGAAAAAAGTTTGTAAACATGCTAAGTTTTGGCACCACTATATTCACTTTAGTATTTGATTATTCTTTTT